>CAMPDV010000671.1:0-189082 GCA_946699065.1 Loxodes magnus
AGAAATCCTATCATTCTTTTAAACTTCTAGTTCTTAAAACTTTCAAATACATAAACTGATCTTCAGACTCTTTTACTTGCTTTTCTTATTCACTTTTCTTAGAAATCTTATCATTCTTTTAAACTTCTAGTTCTTAAAACTTTCAAATACATAAACTGATCTTCAGACTCTTTTACTTGCTTTTCTTATTCACTTTTCTTAGAAATCTTATCATTCTTTTAAACTTCTAGTTCTTAAAACTTTCAAATACATAAACTGATCTTCAGACTATTTTACTTGCTTTTCTTATTCACTTTTCTTAGAAATCTTATCATTCTTTTAAACTTCTAGTTCTTAAAACTTTCAAATACATAAACTGATCTTCAGACTCTTTTACTTGCTTTTCTTATTCACTTTTCTTAGAAATCTTATCATTCTTTTAAACTTCTAGTTCTTAAAACTTTCAAATACATAAACTGATCTTCAGACTCTTTTACTTGCTTTTCTTATTCACTTTTCTTAGAAATCTTATCATTTTTTTAAACTTCTAGTTCTTAAAACTTTCAAATACATAAACTGATCTTCAGACTCTTTTACTTGCTTTTCTTATTCACTTTTCTTAGAAATCTTATCATTCTTTTAAACTTCTAGTTCTTAAAACTTTCAAATACATAAACTGATCTTCAGACTCTTTTACTTGCTTTTCTTATTCACTTTTCTTAGAAATCTTATCATTCTTTTAAACTTTCAAATACATAAACTGATCTTCAGACTCTTTTACTTGCTTTTCTTATTCACTTTTCTTAGAAATCCTATCATTCTTTTAAACTTCTAGTTCTTAAAACTTTCAAATACATAAACTGATCTTCAGACTCTTTTACTTGCTTTTCTTATTCACTTTTCTTAGAAATCTTATCATTCTTTTAAACTTCTAGTTCTTAAAACTTTCAAATACATAAACTGATCTTCAGACTCTTTTACTTGCTTTTCTTATTCACTTTTCTTAGAAATCTTATCATTCTTTTAAACTTCTAGTTCTTAAAACTTTCAAATACATAAACTGATCTTCAGACTCTTTTACTTGCTTTTCTTATTCACTTTTCTTAGAAATCTTATCATTCTTTTAAACTTCTAGTTCTTAAAACTTTCAAATACATAAACTGATCTTCAGACTCTTTTACTTGCTTTTCTTATTCACTTTTCTTAGAAATCTTATCATTCTTTTAAACTTCTAGTTCTTAAAACTTTCAAATACATAAACTGATCTTCAGACTCTTTTACTTGCTTTTCTTATTCACTTTTCTTAGAAATCTTATCATTCTTTTAAACTTCTAGTTCTTAAAACTTTCAAATACATAAACTGATCTTCAGACTCTTTTACTTGCTTTTCTTATTCACTTTTCTTAGAAATCTTATCATTCTTTTAAACTTCTAGTTCTTAAAACTTTCAAATACATAAACTGATCTTCAGACTCTTTTACTTGCTTTTCTTATTCACTTTTCTTAGTAATCTTATCATTCTTTTAAACTTCTAGTTCTTAAAACTTTCAAATACATAAACTGATCTTCAGACTCTTTTACTTGCTTTTCTTATTCACTTTTCTTAGAAATCTTATCATTCTTTTAAACTTCTAGTTCTTAAAACTTTCAAATACATAAACTGATCTTCAGACTCTTTTACTTGCTTTTCTTATTCACTTTTCTTAGAAATCTTATCATTCTTTTAAACTTCTAGTTCTTAAAACTTTCAAATACATAAACTGATCTTCAGACTCTTTTACTTGCTTTTCTTATTCACTTTTCTTAGAAATCTTATCATTCTTTTAAACTTCTAGTTCTTAAAACTTTCAAATACATAAACTGATCTTCAGACTCTTTTACTTGCTTTTCTTATTCACTTTTCTTAGAAATCTTATCATTCTTTTAAACTTCTAGTTCTTAAAACTTTCAAATACATAAACTGATCTTCAGACTCTTTTACTTGCTTTTCTTATTCACTTTTCTTAGAAATCCTATCATTCTTTTAAACTTCTAGTTCTTAAAACTTTCAAATACATAAACTGATCTTCAGACTCTTTTACTTGCTTTTCTTATTCACTTTTCTTAGAAATCTTATCATTCTTTTAAACTTCTAGTTCTTAAAACTTTCAAATACATAAACTATTCTTCAGACTCTTTTACTTGCTTTTCTTATTCACTTTTCTTAGAAATCTTATCATTCTTTTAAACTTCTAGTTCTTAAAACTTTCAAATACATAAACTGATCTTCAGACTCTTTTACTTGCTTTTCTTATTCACTTTTCTTAGAAATCTTATCATTCTTTTAAACTTTCAAATACATAAACTGATCTTCAGACTCTTTTACTTGCTTTTCTTATTCACTTTTCTTAGAAATCCTATCATTCTTTTAAACTTCTAGTTCTTAAAACTTTCAAATACATAAACTGATCTTCAGACTCTTTTACTTGCTTTTCTTATTCACTTTTCTTAGAAATCTTATCATTCTTTTAAACTTCTAGTTCTTAAAACTTTCAAATACATAAACTGATCTTCAGACTCTTTTACTTGCTTTTCTTATTCACTTTTCTTAGAAATCTTATCATTCTTTTAAACTTCTAGTTCTTAAAACTTTCAAATACATAAACTGATCTTCAGACTCTTTTACTTGCTTTTCTTATTCACTTTTCTTAGAAATCCTATCATTCTTTTAAACTTCTAGTTCTTAAAACTTTCAAATACATAAACTGATCTTCAGACTCTTTTACTTGCTTTTCTTATTCACTTTTCTTAGAAATCTTATCATTCTTTTAAACTTCTAGTTCTTAAAACTTTCAAATACATAAACTGATCTTCAGACTCTTTTACTTGCTTTTCTTATTCACTTTTCTTAGAAATCCTATCATTCTTTTAAACTTCTAGTTCTTAAAACTTTCAAATACATAAACTGATCTTCAGACTCTTTTACTTGCTTTTCTTATTCACTTTTCTTAGAAATCTTATCATTCTTTTAAACTTCTAGTTCTTAAAACTTTCAAATACATAAACTGATCTTCAGACTCTTTTACTTGCTTTTCTTATTCACTTTTCTTAGAAATCTTATCATTCATTTAAACTTCTAGTTCTTAAAACTTTCAAATACATAAACTGATCTTCAGACTCTTTTACTTGCTTTTCTTATTCACTTTTCTTAGAAATCTTATCATTCTTTTAAACTTCTAGTTCTTAAAACTTTCAAATACATAAACTGATCTTCAGACTCTTTTACTTGCTTTTCTTATTCACTTTTCTTAGAAATCTTATCATTCTTTTAAACTTTCAAATACATAAACTGATCTTCAGACTCTTTTACTTGCTTTTCTTATTCACTTTTCTTAGAAATCCTATCATTCTTTTAAACTTCTAGTTCTTAAAACTTTCAAATACATAAACTGATCTTCAGACTCTTTTACTTGCTTTTCTTATTCACTTTTCTTAGAAATCTTATCATTCTTTTAAACTTCTAGTTCTTAAAACTTTCAAATACATAAACTGATCTTCAGACTCTTTTACTTGCTTTTCTTATTCACTTTTCTTAGAAATCTTATCATTTTTTTAAACTTCTAGTTCTTAAAACTTTCAAATACATAAACTGATCTTCAGACTCTTTTACTTGCTTTTCTTATTCACTTTTCTTAGAAATCTTATCATTCTTTTAAACTTCTAGTTCTTAAAACTTTCAAATACATAAACTGATCTTCAGACTCTTTTACTTGCTTTTCTTGTTCACTTTTCTTAGAAATCTTATCATTCTTTTAAACTTTCAAATACATAAACTGATCTTCAGACTCTTTTACTTGCTTTTCTTATTCACTTTTCTTAGAAATCCTATCATTCTTTTAAACTTCTAGTTCTTAAAACTTTCAAATACATAAACTGATCTTCAGACTCTTTTACTTGCTTTTCTTATTCACTTTTCTTAGAAATCTTATCATTCTTTTAAACTTCTAGTTCTTAAAACTTTCAAATACATAAACTGATCTTCAGACTCTTTTACTTGCTTTTCTTATTCACTTTTCTTAGAAATCTTATCATTCTTTTAAACTTCTAGTTCTTAAAACTTTCAAATACATAAACTGATATTCAGACTCTTTTACTTGCTTTTCTTATTCATTTTTCTTAGAAATCTTATCATTCTTTTAAACTTCTAGTTCTTAAAACTTTCAAATACATAAACTGATCTTCAGACTCTTTTACTTGCTTTTCTTATTCACTTTTCTTAGAAATCTTATCATTCTTTTAAACTTCTAGTTCTTAAAACTTTCAAATACATAAACTGATCTTCAGACTCTTTTACTTGCTTTTCTTATTCACTTTTCTTAGAAATCCTATCATTTTTTTAACTTCTAGTTCTTAAAACTTTCAAATACATAAACTGATCTTCAGACTCTTTTACTTGCTTTTCTTATTCACTTTTCTTAGAAATCCTATCATTCTTTTAAACTTCTAGTTCTTAAAACTTTCAAATACATAAACTGATCTTCAGACTCTTTTACTTGCTTTTCTTATTCACTTTTCTTAGAAATCTTATATAGTTCTTAAAACTTTCAAATACATAAACTGATCTTCAGACTCTTTTACTTGCTTTTCTTATTCACTTTTCTTAGAAATCTTATCATTCTTTTAAACTTCTAGTTCTTAAAACTTTCAAATACATAAACTGATCTTCAGACTCTTTTACTTGCTTTTCTTATTCACTTTTCTTAGAAATCTTATCATTTTTTTAAACTTCTAGTTCTTAAAACTTTCAAATACATAAACTAATCTTCAGACTCTTTTACTTGCTTTTCTTATTCACTTTTCTTAGAAATCTTATCATTCTTTTAAACTTCTAGTTCTTAAAACTTTCAAATACATAAACTGATCTTCAGACTCTTTTACTTGCTTTTCTTATTCACTTTTCTTAGAAATCTTATCATTCATTTAAACTTCTAGTTCTTTAAACTTTCAAATACATAAACTGATCTTCAGACTCTTTTACTTGCTTTTCTTATTCACTTTTCTTAGAAATCTTATCATTCTTTTAAACTTCTAGTTCTTAAAACTTTCAAATACATAAACTGATCTTCAGACTCTTTTACTTGCTTTTCTTATTCACTTTTCTTAGAAATCTTATCATTTTTTTAAACTTCTAGTTCTTAAAACTTTCAAATACATAAACTGATCTTCAGACTCTTTTACTTGCTTTTCTTATTCACTTTTCTTAGAAATCTTATATAGTTCTTAAAACTTTCAAATACATAAACTGATCTTCAGACTCTTTTACTTGCTTTTCTTATTCACTTTTCTTAGAAATCTTATCATTCTTTTAAACTTCTAGTTCTTAAAACTTTCAAATACATAAACTGATATTAGACAGTTTTACTTGCTTTTCTTATTCACTTTTTTTAGAAATCTTATATAGTTCTTAAAACTTTCAAATACATAAACTGATCTTCAGACTCTTTTACTTGCTTTTCTTATTCACTTTTCTTAGAAATCTTATCATTCTTTTAAACTTCTAGTTCTTAAAACTTTCAAATACATAAACTGATCTTCAGACTCTTTTACTTGCTTTTCTTATTCACTTTTCTTAGAAATCTTATCATTCTTTTAAACTTCTAGTTCTTAAAACTTTCAAATACATAAACTGATCTTTAGACTCTTTTACTTGCTTTTCTTATTCACTTTTCTTAGAAATCTTATATAGTTCTTAAAACTTTCAAATACATAAACTGATCTTCAGACTCTTTTACTTGCTTTTCTTATTCACTTTTCTTAGAAATCTTATCATTCTTTTAAACTTCTAGTTCTTAAAACTTTCAAATACATAAACTGATCTTCAGACTCTTTTACTTGCTTTTCTTATTCACTTTTCTTAGAAATCTTATCATTTTTTTAAACTTCTAGTTCTTAAAACTTTCAAATACATAAACTGATCTTCAGACTCTTTTACTTGCTTTTCTTATTCACTTTTCTTAGAAATCTTATCATTCTTTTAAACTTCTAGTTCTTAAAACTTTCAAATACATAAACTGATCTTAGACAGTTTTACTTGCTTTTCTTATTCACTTTTCTTAGAAATCTTATATAGTTCTTAAAACTTTCAAATACATAAACTGATCTTCAGACTCTTTTACTTGCTTTTCTTATTCACTTTTCTTAGAAATCTTATCATTCTTTTAAACTTCTAGTTCTTAAAACTTTCAAATACATAAACTGATCTTCAGACTCTTTTACTTGCTTTTCTTATTCACTTTTCTTAGAAATCTTATCATTCTTTTAAACTTCTAGTTCTTAAAACTTTCAAATACATAAACTGATCTTTAGACTCTTTTACTTGCTTTTCTTATTCACTTTTCTTAGAAATCTTATATAGTTCTTAAAACTTTCAAATACATAAACTGATCTTCAGACTCTTTTACTTGCTTTTCTTATTCACTTTTCTTAGAAATCTTATCATTCTTTTAAACTTCTAGTTCTTAAAACTTTCAAATACATAAACTGATCTTCAGACTCTTTTACTTGCTTTTCTTATTCACTTTTCTTAGAAATCTTATCATTCTTTTAAACTTCTAGTTCTTAAAACTTTCAAATACATAAACTGATCTTCAGACTCTTTTACTTGCTTTTCTTATTCACTTTTCTTAGAAATCTTATCATTCTTTTAAACTTTCAAATACATAAACTGATCTTCAGACTCTTTTACTTGCTTTTCTTATTCACTTTTCTTAGAAATCCTATCATTCTTTTAAACTTCTAGTTCTTAAAACTTTCAAATACATAAACTGATCTTCAGACTCTTTTACTTGCTTTTCTTATTCACTTTTCTTAGAAATCTTATCATTCTTTTAAACTTCTAGTTCTTAAAACTTTCAAATACATAAACTGATCTTCAGACTCTTTTACTTGCTTTTCTTATTCACTTTTCTTAGAAATCTTATCATTTTTTTAAACTTCTAGTTCTTAAAACTTTCAAATACATAAACTGATCTTCAGACTCTTTTACTTGCTTTTCTTATTCACTTTTCTTAGAAATCTTATCATTCTTTTAAACTTCTAGTTCTTAAAACTTTCAAATACATAAACTGATCTTCAGACTCTTTTACTTGCTTTTCTTATTCACTTTTCTTAGAAATCTTATCATTCTTTTAAACTTCTAGTTCTTAAAACTTTCAAATACATAAACTGATCTTCAGACTCTTTTACTTGCTTTTCTTATTCACTTTTCTTAGAAATCTTATCATTCTTTTAAACTTCTAGTTCTTAAAACTTTCAAATACATAAACTGATCTTCAGACTCTTTTACTTGCTTTTCTTATTCACTTTTCTTAGAAATCTTATCATTCTTTTAAACTTCTAGTTCTTAAAACTTTCAAATACATAAACTGATCTTCAGACTCTTTTACTTGCTTTTCTTATTCACTTTTCTTAGAAATCTTATCATTCTTTTAAACTTCTAGTTCTTAAAACTTTCAAATACATAAACTGATCTTCAGACTCTTTTACTTGCTTTTCTTATTCACTTTTCTTAGAAATCTTATCATTCTTTTAAACTTCTAGTTCTTAAAACTTTCAAATACATAAACTGATCTTCAGACTCTTTTACTTGCTTTTCTTATTCACTTTTCTTAGAAATCTTATCATTCTTTTAAACTTCTAGTTCTTAAAACTTTCAAATACATAAACTGATCTTCAGACTCTTTTACTTGCTTTTCTTATTCACTTTTCTTAGAAATCCTATCATTCTTTTAAACTTCTAGTTCTTAAAACTTTCAAATACATAAACTGATCTTCAGACTCTTTTACTTGCTTTTCTTATTCACTTTTCTTAGAAATCTTATATAGTTCTTAAAACTTTCAAATACATAAACTGATCTTCAGACTCTTTTACTTGCTTTTCTTATTCACTTTTCTTAGAAATCTTATCATTCTTTTAAACTTCTAGTTCTTAAAACTTTCAAATACATAAACTGATCTTCAGACTCTTTTACTTGCTTTTCTTATTCACTTTTCTTAGAAATCTTATCATTCTTTTAAACTTCTAGTTCTTAAAACTTTCAAATACATAAACTGATCTTCAGACTCTTTTACTTGCTTTTCTTATTCACTTTTCTTAGAAATCTTATCATTCTTTTAAACTTCTAGTTCTTAAAACTTTCAAATACATAAACTGATCTTCAGACTCTTTTACTTGCTTTTCTTATTCACTTTTCTTAGAAATCTTATCATTCTTTTAAACTTCTAGTTCTTAAAACTTTCAAATACATAAACTGATCTTCAGACTCTTTTACTTGCTTTTCTTATTCACTTTTCTTAGAAATCCTATCATCTTTTAAACTTCTAGTTCTTAAAACTTTCAAATACATAAACTGATCTTCAGACTCTTTTACTTGCTTTTCTTATTCACTTTTCTTAGAAATCTTATATAGTTCTTAAAACTTTCAAATACATAAACTGATCTTCAGACTCTTTTACTTGCTTTTCTTATTCACTTTTCTTAGAAATCTTATATAGTTCTTAAAACTTTCAAATACATAAACTGATCTTCAGACTCTTTTACTTGCTTTTCTTATTCACTTTTCTTAGAAATCTTATCATTCTTTTAAACTTTCAAATACATAAACTGATCTTAGACTCTTTTACTTGCTTTTCTTATTCACTTTTCTTAGAAATCTTATATAGTTCTTAAAACTTTCAAATACATAAACTGATCTTCAGACTCTTTTACTTGCTTTTCTTATTCACTTTTCTTAGAAATCTTATCATTCTTTTAAACTTCTAGTTCTTAAAACTTTCAAATACATAAACTGATCTTCAGACTCTTTTACTTGCTTTTCTTATTCACTTTTCTTAGAAATCCTATCATTCTTTTAAACTTTCAAATACATAAACTGATCTTAGACTCTTTTACTTGCTTTTCTTATTCACTTTTCTTAGAAATCTTATATAGTTCTTAAAACTTTCAAATACATAAACTGATCTTCAGACTCTTTTACTTGCTTTTCTTATTCACTTTTCTTAGAAATCCTATCATTCTTTTAAACTTCTAGTTCTTAAAACTTTCAAATACATAAACTGATCTTCAGACTCTTTTACTTGCTTTTCTTATTCACTTTTCTTAGAAATCTTATCATTCTTTTAAACTTCTAGTTCTTAAAACTTTCAAATACATAAACTGATCTTCAGACTCTTTTACTTGCTTTTCTTATTCACTTTTCTTAGAAATCTTATCATTCTTTTAAACTTCTAGTTCTTAAAACTTTCAAATACATAAACTGATTTTCAGACTCTTTTACTTGCTTTTCTTATTCACTTTTCTTAGAAATCTTATCATTCTTTTAAACTTCTAGTTCTTAAAACTTTCAAATACATAAACTGATCTTCAGACTCTTTTACTTGCTTTTCTTATTCACTTTTCTTAGAAATCTTATATAGTTCTTAAAACTTTCAAATACATAAACTGATCTTCAGACTCTTTTACTTGCTTTTCTTATTCACTTTTCTTAGAAATCTTATAATTCATTTAAACTTCTAGTTCTTAAAACTTTCAAATACATAAACTGATCTTCAGACTCTTTTACTTGCTTTTCTTATTCACTTTTCTTAGAAATCTTATCATTCTTTTAAACTTCTAGTTCTTAAAACTTTCAAATACATAAACTGATCTTCAGACTCTTTTACTTGCTTTTCTTATTCACTTTTCTTAGAAATCCTATCATTCTTTTAAACTTCTAGTTCTTAAAACTTTCAAATACATAAACTGATCTTCAGACTCTTTTACTTGCTTTTCTTATTCACTTTTCTTAGAAATCTTATAATTCATTTAAACTTCTAGTTCTTAAAACTTTCAAATACATAAACTGATCTTCAGACTCTTTTACTTGCTTTTCTTATTCACTTTTCTTAGAAATCCTATCATTCTTTTAAACTTCTAGTTCTTAAAACTTTCAAATACATAAACTGATCTTCAGACTCTTTTACTTGCTTTTCTTATTCACTTTTCTTAGAAATCTTATCTAGTTCTTAAAACTTTCAAATACATAAACTGATCTTCAGACTCTTTTACTTGCTTTTCTTATTCACTTTTCTTAGAAATCTTATCATTCTTTTAAACTTCTAGTTCTTAAAACTTTCAAATACATAAACTGATCTTCAGACTCTTTTACTTGCTTTTCTTATTCACTTTTCTTAGAAATCTTATCATTCTTTTAAACTTTCAAATACATAAACTGATCTTAGACTCTTTTACTTGCTTTTCTTATTCACTTTTCTTAGAAATCTTATCATTCTTTTAAACTTCTAGTTCTTAAAACTTTCAAATACATAAACTGATCTTCAGACTCTTTTACTTGCTTTTCTTATTCACTTTTCTTAGAAATCCTATCATTCTTTTAAACTTCTAGTTCTTAAAACTTTCAAATACATAAACTGATCTTCAGACTCTTTTACTTGCTTTTCTTATTCACTTTTCTTAGAAATCTTATCTAGTTCTTAAAACTTTCAAATACATAAACTGATCTTCAGACTCTTTTACTTGCTTTTCTTATTCACTTTTCTTAGAAATCTTATCATTCTTTTAAACTTTCAAATACATAAACTGATCTTCAGACTCTTTTACTTGCTTTTCTTATTCGCTTTTCTTAGAAATCTTATCATTCTTTTAAACTTCTAGTTCTTAAAACTTTCAAATACATAAACTGATCTTCAGACTCTTTTACTTGCTTTTCTTATTCACTTTTCTTAGAAATCTTATCATTCTTTTAAACTTCTAGTTCTTAAAACTTTCAAATACATAAACTGATCTTCAGACTCTTTTACTTGCTTTTCTTATTCACTTTTCTTAGAAATCCTATCATTCTTTTAAACTTCTAGTTCTTAAAACTTTCAAATACATAAACTGATCTTCAGACTCTTTTACTTGCTTTTCTTATTCACTTTTCTTAGAAATCCTATCATTCTTTTAAACTTCTAGTTCTTAAAACTTTCAAATACATAAACTGATCTTCAGACTCTTTTACTTGCTTTTCTTATTCACTTTTCTTAGAAATCTTATAATTCATTTAAACTTCTAGTTCTTAAAACTTTCAAATACATAAACTGATCTTCAGACTCTTTTACTTGCTTTTCTTATTCACTTTTCTTAGAAATCATATCATTCTTTTAAACTTCTAGTTCTTAAAACTTTCAAATACATAAACTGATCTTCAGACTCTTTTACTTGCTTTTCTTATTCACTTTTCTTAGAAATCTTATCTAGTTCTTAAAACTTTCAAATACATAAACTGATCTTCAGACTCTTTTACTTGCTTTTCTTATTCACTTTTCTTAGAAATCTTATCATTCTTTTAAACTTCTAGTTCTTAAAACTTTCAAATACATAAACTGATCTTCAGACTCTTTTACTTGCTTTTCTTATTCACTTTTCTTAGAAATCTTATCATTCTTTTAAACTTTCAAATACATAAACTGATCTTAGACTCTTTTACTTGCTTTTCTTATTCACTTTTCTTAGAAATCTTATCATTCTTTTAAACTTCTAGTTCTTAAAACTTTCAAATACATAAACTGATCTTCAGACTCTTTTACTTGCTTTTCTTATTCACTTTTCTTAGAAATCCTATCATTCTTTTAAACTTCTAGTTCTTAAAACTTTCAAATACATAAACTGATCTTCAGACTCTTTTACTTGCTTTTCTTATTCACTTTTCTTAGAAATCATATCATTCTTTTAAACTTTCAAATACATAAACTGATCTTCAGACTCTTTTACTTGCTTTTCTTATTCACTTTTCTTAGAAATCTTATCATTCTTTTAAACTTTCAAATACATAAACTGATCTTCAGACTCTTTTACTTGCTTTTCTTATTCACTTTTCTTAGAAATCCTATCATTCTTTTAAACTTTCAAATACATAAACTGATCTTCAGACTCTTTTACTTGCTTTTCTTTTTCACTTTTCTTAGAAATCTTATCATTCTTTTAAACTTTCAAATACATAAACTGATATTCAGACTCTTTTACTTGCTTTTCTTATTCACTTTTCTTAGAAATCTTATCTAGTTCTTAAAACTTTCAAATACATAAACTGATCTTCAGACTCTTTTACTTGCTTTTCTTATTCACTTTTCTTAGAAATCTTATCATTCTTTTAAACTTCTAGTTCTTAAAACTTTCAAATACATAAACTGATCTTCAGACTCTTTTACTTGCTTTTCTTATTCACTTTTCTTAGAAATCTTATCATTCTTTTAAACTTCTAGTTCTTAAAACTTTCAAATACATAAACTGATCTTCAGACTCTTGTACTTGCTTTTCTTATTCACTTTTCTTAGAAATCCTATCATTCTTTTAAACTTCTAGTTCTTAAAACTTTCAAATACATAAACTGATCTTCAGACTCTTTTACTTGCTTTTCTTATTCACTTTTCTTAGAAATCTTATCTAGTTCTTAAAACTTTCAAATACATAAACTGATCTTCAGACTCTTTTACTTGCTTTTCTTATTCACTTTTCTTAGAAATCTTATCATTCTTTTAAACTTTCAAATACATAAACTGATCTTTAGACTCTTTTACTTGCTTTTCTTATTCACTTTTCTTAGAAATCCTATCATTCTTTTAAACTTCTAGTTCTTAAAACTTTCAAATACATAAACTGATCTTCAGACTCTTTTACTTGCTTTTCTTATTCACTTTTCTTAGAAATCCTATCATTCTTTTAAACTTCTAGTTCTTAAAACTTTCAAATACATAAACTGATCTTCAGACTCTTTTACTTGCTTTTCTTATTCACTTTTCTTAGAAATCTTATCATTCTTTTAAACTTCTAGTTCTTAAAACTTTCAAATACATAAACTGATCTTCAGACTCTTTTACTTGCTTTTCTTATTCACTTTTCTTAGAAATCCTATCATTCTTTTAAACTTCTAGTTCTTAAAACTTTCAAATACATAAACTGATCTTCAGACTCTTTTACTTGCTTTTCTTATTCACTTTTCTTAGAAATCTTATCATTCTTTTAAACTTCTAGTTCTTAAAACTTTCAAATACATAAACTGATATTCAGACTCTTTTACTTGCTTTTCTTATTCACTTTTCTTAGAAATCCTATCATTCTTTTAAACTTCTAGTTCTTAAAACTTTCAAATACATAAACTGATCTTCAGACTCTTTTACTTGCTTTTCTTATTCACTTTTCTTAGAAATCCTATCATTCTTTTAAACTTCTAGTTCTTAAAACTTTCAAATACATAAACTGATCTTTAGACTCTTTTACTTGCTTTTCTTATTCACTTTTCTTAGAAATCCTATCATTCTTTTAAACTTCTAGTTCTTAAAACTTTCAAATACATAAACTGATCTTCAGACTCTTTTACTTGCTTTTCTTATTCACTTTTCTTAGAAATCTTATATAGTTCTTAAAACTTTCAAATACATAAACTGATCTTCAGACTCTTTTACTTGCTTTTCTTATTCACTTTTCTTAGAAATCTTATATAGTTCTTAAAACTTTCAAATACATAAACTGATCTTCAGACTCTTTTACTTGCTTTTCTTATTCACTTTTCTTAGAAATCTTATCATTCTTTTAAACTTCTAGTTCTTAAAACTTTCAAATACTTAAACTGATCTTCAGACTCTTTTACTTGCTTTTCTTATTCACTTTTCTTAGAAATCTTATCATTCTTTTAAACTTCTAGTTCTTAAAACTTTCAAATACATAAACTGATCTTCAGACTCTTTTACTTGCTTTTCTTATTCACTTTTCTTAGAAATCTTATCATTCTTTTAAACTTCTAGTTCTTAAAACTTTCAAATACATAAACTGATCTTCAGACTCTTTTACTTGCTTTTCTTATTCACTTTTCTTAGAAATCTTATATAGTTCTTAAAACTTTCAAATACATAAACTGATCTTCAGACTCTTTTACTTGCTTTTCTTATTCACTTTTCTTAGAAATCTTATCATTCTTTTAAACTTCTAGTTCTTAAAACTTTCAAATACATAAACTGATCTTCAGACTCTTTTACTTGCTTTTCTTATTCACTTTTCTTAGAAATCTTATATAGTTCTTAAAACTTTCAAATACATAAACTGATCTTCAGACTCTTTTACTTGCTTTTCTTTTTCACTTTTCTTAGAAATCTTATCATTCTTTTAAACTTTCAAATACATAAACTGATCTTCAGACTCTTTTACTTGCTTTTCTTATTCACTTTTCTTAGAAATCTTATCATTCTTTTAAACTTCTAGTTCTTAAAACTTTCAAATACATAAACTGATCTTCAGACTCTTTTACTTGCTTTTCTTATTCACTTTTCTTAGAAATCCTATCATTCTTTTAAACTTCTAGTTCTTAAAACTTTCAAATACATAAACTGATCTTCAGACTCTTTTACTTGCTTTTCTTATTCACTTTTCTTAGAAATCTTATCTAGTTCTTAAAACTTTCAAATACATAAACTGATCTTCAGACTCTTTTACTTGCTTTTCTTATTCACTTTTCTTAGAAATCTTATATAGTTCTTAAAACTTTCAAATACATAAACTGATCTTCAGACTCTTTTACTTGCTTTTCTTATTCACTTTTCTTAGAAATCCTATCATTCTTTTAAACTTCTAGTTCATAAAACTTTCAAATACATAAACTGATCTTCAGACTCTTTTACTTGCTTTTCTTATTCACTTTTCTTAGAAATCTTATCATTCTTTTAAACTTCTAGTTCTTAAAACTTTCAAATACATAAACTGATCTTCAGACTCTTTTACTTGCTTTTCTTATTCACTTTTCTTAGAAATCCTATCATTCTTTTAAACTTCTAGTTCTTAAAACTTTCAAATACATAAACTGATCTTCAGACTCTTTTACTTGCTTTTCTTATTCACTTTTCTTAGAAATCTTATATAGTTCTTAAAACTTTCAAATACATAAACTGATCTTCAGACTCTTTTACTTGCTTTTCTTATTCACTTTTCTTAGAAATCTTATATAGTTCTTAAAACTTTCAAATACATAAACTGATCTTCAGACTCTTTTACTTGCTTTTCTTATTCACTTTTCTTAGAAATCTTATCTAGTTCTTAAAATTTTCAAATACATAAACTGATCTTCAGACTCTTTTACTTGCTTTTCTTATTCACTTTTCTTAGAAATCTTATATAGTTCTTAAAACTTTCAAATACATAAACTGATCTTCAGACTCTTTTACTTGCTTTTCTTATTCACTTTTCTTAGAAATCCTATCATTCTTTTAAACTTCTAGTTCTTAAAACTTTCAAATACATAAACTGATCTTCAGACTCTTTTACTTGCTTTTCTTTTTCACTTTTCTTAGAAATCTTATCATTCTTTTAAACTTTCAAATACATAAACTGATCTTTAGACTCTTTTACTTGCTTTTCTTATTCACTTTTCTTAGAAATCTTATCATTTTTTTAAACTTCTAGTTCTTAAAACTTTCAAATACATAAACTGATCTTCAGACTCTTTTACTTGCTTTTCTTATTCACTTTTCTTAGAAATCTTATCTAGTTCTTAAAACTTTCAAATACATAAACTGATCTTCAGACTCTTTTACTTGCTTTTCTTATTCACTTTTCTTAGAAATCCTATCATTCTTTTAAACTTCTAGTTCATAAAACTTTCAAATACATAAACTGATCTTCAGACTCTTTTACTTGCTTTTCTTATTCACTTTTCTTAGAAATCTTATCATTCTTTTAAACTTCTAGTTCTTAAAACTTTCAAATACATAAACTGATCTTCAGACTCTTTTACTTGCTTTTCTTATTCACTTTTCTTAGAAATCTTATCATTCTTTTAAACTTCTAGTTCTTAAAACTTTCAAATACATAAACTGATCTTCAGACTCTTTTACTTGCTTTTCTTATTCACTTTTCTTAGAAATCCTATCATTCTTTTAAACTTCTAGTTCTTAAAACTTTCAAATACATAAACTGATCTTCAGACTCTTTTACTTGCTTTTCTTATTCACTTTTCTTAGAAATCTTATCTAGTTCTTAAAATTTTCAAATACATAAACTGATCTTCAGACTCTTTACTTGCTTTTCTTATTCACTTTTCTTAGAAATCTTATATAGTTCTTAAAACTTTCAAATACATAAACTGATCTTCAGACTCTTTTACTTGCTTTTCTTATTCACTTTTCTTAGAAATCCTATCATTCTTTTAAACTTCTAGTTCATAAAACTTTCAAATACATAAACTGATCTTCAGACTCTTTTACTTGCTTTTCTTATTCACTTTTCTTAGAAATCTTATATAGTTCTTAAAACTTTCAAATACATAAACTGATCTTCAGACTCTTTTACTTGCTTTTCTTATTCACTTTTCTTAGAAATCCTATCATTCTTTTAAACTTCTAGTTCTTAAAACTTTCAAATACATAAACTGATCTTCAGACTCTTTTACTTGCTTTTCTTATTCACTTTTCTTAGAAATCTTATCTAGTTCTTAAAACTTTCAAATACATAAACTGATCTTCAGACTCTTTTACTTGCTTTTCTTATTCACTTTTCTTAGAAATCCTATCATTCTTTTAAACTTCTAGTTCATAAAACTTTCAAATACATAAACTGATCTTCAGACTCTTTTACTTGCTTTTCTTATTCACTTTTCTTAGAAATCTTATCATTCTTTTAAACTTCTAGTTCTTAAAACTTTCAAATACATAAACTGATCTTCAGACTCTTTTACTTGCTTTTCTTATTCACTTTTCTTAGAAATCTTATATAGTTCTTAAAACTATCAAATACATAAACTGATCTTCAGACTCTTTTACTTGCTTTTCTTATTCACTTTTCTTAGAAATCTTATATAGTTCTTAAAACTTTCAAATACATAAACTGATCTTCAGACTCTTTTACTTGCTTTTCTTATTCACTTTTCTTAGAAATCTTATCTAGTTCTTAAAATTTTCAAATACATAAACTGATCTTCAGACTCTTTACTTGCTTTTCTTATTCACTTTTCTTAGAAATCTTATATAGTTCTTAAAACTTTCAAATACATAAACTGATCTTCAGACTCTTTTACTTGCTTTTCTTATTCACTTTTCTTAGAAATCCTATCATTCTTTTAAACTTCTAGTTCATAAAACTTTCAAATACATAAACTGATCTTCAGACTCTTTTACTTGCTTTTCTTTTTCACTTTTCTTAGAAATCTTATCATTCTTTTAAACTTTCAAATACATAAACTGATCTTCAGACTCTTTTACTTGCTTTTCTTATTCACTTTTCTTAGAAATCTTATCATTCTTTTAAACTTCTAGTTCTTAAAACTTTCAAATACATAAACTGATCTTCAGACTCTTTTACTTGCTTTTCTTATTCACTTTTCTTAGAAATCTTATCATTCTTTTAAACTTCTAGTTCTTAAAACTTTCAAATACATAAACTGATCTTCAGACTCTTTTACTTGCTTTTCTTATTCACTTTTCTTAGAAATCCTATCATTCTTTTAAACTTCTAGTTCTTAAAACTTTCAAATACATAAACTGATCTTCAGACTCTTTTACTTGCTTTTCTTATTCACTTTTCTTAGAAATCTTATATAGTTCTTAAAACTTTCAAATACATAAACTGATCTTCAGACTCTTTTACTTGCTTTTCTTATTCACTTTTCTTAGAAATCTTATCATTCTTTTAAACTTCTAGTTCTTAAAACTTTCAAATACATAAACTGATCTTCAGACTCTTTTACTTGCTTTTCTTATTCACTTTTCTTAGAAATCTTATATAGTTCTTAAAACTTTCAAATACATAAACTGATCTTCAGACTCTTTTACTTGCTTTTCTTATTCACTTTTCTTAGAAATCTTATCTAGTTCTTAAAATTTTCAAATACATAAACTGATCTTCAGACTCTTTACTTGCTTTTCTTATTCACTTTTCTTTTAAACTTCTAGTTCTTAAAACTTTCAAATACATAAACTGATCTTCAGACTCTTTTACTTGCTTTTCTTATTCACTTTTCTTAGAAATCCTATCATTCTTTTAAACTTCTAGTTCTTAAAACTTTCAAATACATAAACTGATCTTCAGACTCTTTTACTTGCTTTTCTTATTCACTTTTCTTAGAAATCTTATCTAGTTCTTAAAACTTTCAAATACATAAACTGATCTTCAGACTCTTTTACTTGCTTTTCTTATTCACTTTTCTTAGAAATCCTATCATTCTTTTAAACTTCTAGTTCTTAAAACTTTCAAATACATAAACTGATCTTCAGACTCTTTTACTTGCTTTTCTTATTCACTTTTCTTAGAAATCTTATCTAGTTCTTAAAACTTTCAAATACATAAACTGATCTTCAGACTCTTTTACTTGCTTTTCTTATTCACTTTTCTTAGAAATCCTATCATTCTTTTAAACTTCTAGTTCTTAAAACTTTCAAATACATAAACTGATCTTCAGACTCTTTTACTTGCTTTTCTTATTCACTTTTCTTAGAAATCCTATCTAGTTCTTAAAACTTTCAAATACATAAACTGATCTTCAGACTCTTTTACTTGCTTTTCTTATTCACTTTTCTTAGAAATCTTATCATTCTTTTAAACTTCTAGTTCTTAAAACTTTCAAATACATAAACTGATCTTCAGACTCTTTTACTTGCTTTTCTTATTCACTTTTCTTAGAAATCTTATCTAGTTCTTAAAACTTTCAAATACATAAACTGATCTTCAGACTCTTTTACTTGCTTTTCTTATTCACTTTTCTTCGAAATCTTATCATTCTTTTAAACTTCTAGTTCTTAAAACTTTCAAATACATAAACTGATCTTCAGACTCATTTACTTGCTTTTCTTATTCACTTTTCTTAGAAATCCTATCATTCTTTCAAACTTCTAGTTCATAAAACTTTCAAATACATAAACTGATCTTCAGACTCTTTTACTTGCTTTTCTTATTCACTTTTCTTAGAAATCTTATCATTCTTTTAAACTTCTAGTTCTTAAAACTTTCAAATACATAAACTGATCTTCAGACTCTTTTACTTGCTTTTCTTATTCACTTTTCTTAGAAATCCTATCATTCTTTTAAACTTCTAGTTCTTAAAACTTTCAAATACATAAACTGATCTTCAGACTCTTTTACTTGCTTTTCTTATTCACTTTTCTTAGAAATCTTATCATTCTTTTAAACTTCTAGTTTTTAAAACTTTCAAATACATAAACTGATCTTCAGACTCTTTTACTTGCTTTTCTTATTCACTTTTCTTAGAAATCTTATATAGTTCTTAAAACTTTCAAATACATAAACTGATCTTCAGACTCTTTTACTTGCTTTTCTTATTCATTTTTCTTAGAAATCCTATCATTCTTTTAAACTTCTAGTTCATAAAACTTTCAAATACATAAACTGATCTTCAGACTCTTTTACTTGCTTTTCTTATTCACTTTTCTTAGAAATCTTATATAGTTCTTAAAACTATCAAATACATAAACTGATCTTCAGACTCTTTTACTTGCTTTTCTTATTCACTTTTCTTAGAAATCCTATCATTCTTTTAAACTTCTAGTTCTTAAAACTTTCAAATACATAAACTGATCTTCAGACTCTTTTACTTGCTTTTCTTATTCACTTTTCTTAGAAATCTTATCATTCTTTTAAACTTCTAGTTCTTAAAACTTTCAAATACATAAACTGATATTCAGACTCTTTTACTTGCTTTTCTTATTCACTTTTCTTAGAAATCTTATCATTCTTTTAAACTTCTAGTTCTTAAAACTTTCAAATACATAAACTGATCTTCAGACTCTTTTACTTGCTTTTCTTATTCACTTTTCTTAGAAATCTTATCATTCTTTTAAACTTCTAGTTCTTAAAACTTTCAAATACATAAACTGATCTTCAGACTCTTTTACTTGCTTTTCTTATTCACTTTTCTTAGAAATCCTATCATTCTTTTAAACTTCTAGTTTTTAAAACTTTCAAAAACATAAACTGATCTTCAGACTCTTTTACTTGCTTTTCTTATTCACTTTTCTTAGAAATCTTACATAGTTCTTAAAACTTTCAAATACATAAACTGATCTTCAGACTCTTTTACTTGCTTTTCTTATTCACTTTTCTTAGAAATCCTATCATTCTTTTAAACTTCTAGTTCATAAAACTTTCAAATACATAAACTGATCTTCAGACTCTTTTACTTGCTTTTCTTTTTCACTTTTCTTAGAAATCTTATCATTCTTTTAAACTTTCAAATACATAAACTGATCTTCAGACTCTTTTACTTGCTTTTCTTATTCACTTTTCTTAGAAATCCTATCATTCTTTTAAACTTCTAGTTCTTAAAACTTTCAAATACATAAACTGATCTTCAGACTCTTTTACTTGCTTTTCTTATTCACTTTTCTTAGAAATCTTATCATTCTTTTAAACTTCTAGTTCTTAAAACTTTCAAATACATAAACTGATCTTCAGACTCTTTTACTTGCTTTTCTTATTCACTTTTCTTAGAAATCCTATCATTCTTTTAAACTTCTAGTTCTTAAAACTTTCAAATACATAAACTGATCTTTAGACTCTTTTACTTGCTTTTCTTATTCACTTTTCTTAGAAATCTTATCATTCTTTTAAACTTCTAGTTCTTAGAACTTTCAAATACATAAACTGATCTTCAGACTCTTTTACTTGCTTTTCTTATTCACTTTTCTTAGAAATCTTATCATTCTTTTAAACTTCTAGTTCATAAAACTTTCAAATACATAAACTGATCTTTAGACTCTTTTACTTGCTTTTCTTTTTCACTTTTCTTAGAAATCTTATATAGTTCTTAAAACTTTCAAATACATAAACTGATCTTCAGACTCTTTTACTTGCTTTTCTTATTCACTTTTCTTAGAAATCTTATCTAGTTCTTAAAACTTTCAAATACATAAACTGATCTTCAGACTCTTTACTTGCTTTTCTTATTCACTTTTCTTAGAAATCTTATATAGTTCTTAAAACTTTCAAATACATAAACTGATCTTCAGACTCTTTTACTTGCTTTTCTTATTCACTTTTCTTAGAAATCTTATCTAGTTCTTAAAATTTTCAAATACATAAACTGATCTTCAGACTCTTTACTTGCTTTTCTTATTCACTTTTCTTAGAAATCTTATCATTCTTTTAAACTTCTAGTTCTTAAAACTTTCAAATACATAAACTGATCTTCAGACTCTTTTACTTGCTTTTCTTATTCACTTTTCTTAGAAATCCTATCATTCTTTTAAACTTCTAGTTCTTAAAACTTTCAAATACATAAACTGATCTTCAGACTCTTTTACTTGCTTTTCTTATTCACTTTTCTTAGAAATCTTATATAGTTCTTAAAACTATCAAATACATAAACTGATCTTCAGACTCTTTTACTTGCTTTTCTTATTCACTTTTCTTCGAAATCTTATCATTCTTTTAAACTTCTAGTTCTTAAAACTTTCAAATACATAAACTGATATTCAGACTCTTTTACTTGCTTTTCTTATTCACTTTTCTTAGAAATCTTATCATTCTTTTAAACTTCTAGTTCTTAAAACTTTCAAATACATAAACTGATCTTCAGACTCTTTTACTTGCTTTTCTTATTCACTTTTCTTAGAAATCCTATCATTCTTTTAAACTTCTAGTTCTTAAAACTTTCAAATACATAAACTGATCTTTAGACTCTTTTACTTGCTTTTCTTATTCACTTTTCTTAGAAATCCTATCATTCTTTTAAACTTCTAGTTTTTAAAACTTTCAAATACATAAACTGATCTTCAGACTCTTTTACTTGCTTTTCTTATTCACTTTTCTTAGAAATCTTACATAGTTCTTAAAACTTTCAAATACATAAACTGATCTTCAGACTCTTTTACTTGCTTTTCTTATTCACTTTTCTTAGAAATCCTATCATTCTTTTAAACTTCTAGTTCATAAAACTTTCAAATACATAAACTGATCTTCAGACTCTTTTACTTGCTTTTCTTTTTCACTTTTCTTAGAAATCTTATCATTCTTTTAAACTTTCAAATACATAAACTGATCTTCAGACTCTTTTACTTGCTTTTCTTATTCACTTTTCTTAGAAATCCTATCATTCTTTTAAACTTCTAGTTCTTAAAACTTTCAAATACATAAACTGATCTTTAGACTCTTTTACTTGCTTTTCTTATTCACTTTTCTTAGAAATCTTATCATTCTTTTAAACTTCTAGTTCTTAGAACTTTCAAATACATAAACTGATCTTCAGACTCTTTTACTTGCTTTTCTTATTCACTTTTCTTAGAAATCTTATCATTCTTTTAAACTTCTAGTTCTTAAAACTTTCAAATACATAAACTGATCTTCAGACTCTTTTACTTGCTTTTCTTATTCACTTTTCTTAGAAATCTTATATAGTTCTTAAAACTTTCAAATACATAAACTGATCTTCAGACTCTTTTACTTGCTTTTCTTATTCACTTTTCTTAGAAATCTTATCTAGTTCTTAAAACTTTCAAATACATAAACTGATCTTCAGACTCTTTACTTGCTTTTCTTATTCACTTTTCTTAGAAATCTTATCTAGTTCTTAAAACTTTCAAATACATAAACTGATCTTCAGACTCTTTTACTTGCTTTTCTTATTCACTTTTCTTAGAAATCTTATCTAGTTCTTAAAACTTTCAAATACATAAACTGATTTTCAGACTCTTTACTTGCTTTTCTTATTCACTTTTCTTAGAAATCTTATATAGTTCTTAAAACTTTCAAATACATAAACTGATCTTCAGACTCTTTTACTTGCTTTTCTTATTCACTTTTCTTAGAAATCCTATCATTCTTTTAAACTTCTAGTTCATAAAACTTTCAAATACATAAACTGATCTTCAGACTCTTTTACTTGCTTTTCTTTTTCACTTTTCTTAGAAATCTTATCATTCTTTTAAACTTTCAAATACATAAACTGATCTTTAGACTCTTTTACTTGCTTTTCTTATTCACTTTTCTTAGAAATCCTATCATTCTTTTAAACTTCTAGTTCTTAAAACTTCCAAATACATAAACTGATCTTCAGACTCTTTTACTTGCTTTTCTTATTCACTTTTCTTAGAAATCCTATCATTCTTTTAAACTTCTAGTTCTTAAAACTTTCAAATACATAAACTGATCTTCAGACTCTTTTACTTGCTTTTCTTATTCACTTTTCTCAGAAATCTTATCATTCTTTTAAACTTCTAGTTCTTAAAACTTTCAAATACATAAACTGATCTTCAGACTCTTTTACTTGCTTTTCTTATTCACTTTTCTTAGAAATCTTATCATTCTTTTAAACTTCTAGTTCTTAAAACTTTCAAATACATAAACTGATCTTCAGACTCTTTTACTTGCTTTTCTTATTCACTTTTCTTAGAAATCCTATCATTCTTTTAAACTTCTAGTTCTTAAAACTTTCAAATACATAAACTGATCTTCAGACTCATTTACTTGCTTTTCTTATTCACTTTTCTTAGAAATCTTATCTAGTTCTTAAAACTTTCAAATACATAAACTGATCTTCAGACTCTTTTACTTGCTTTTCTTATTCACTTTTCTTAGAAATCTTATCATTCTTTTAAACTTCTAGTTCTTAAAACTTTCAAATACATAAACTGATCTTCAGACTCATTTACTTGCTTTTCTTATTCACTTTTCTTAGAAATCCTATCATTCTTTCAAACTTCTAGTTCATAAAACTTTCAAATACATAAACTGATCTTCAGACTCTTTTACTTGCTTTTCTTATTCACTTTTCTCAGAAATCTTATCATTCTTTTAAACTTCTAGTTCTTAAAACTTTCAAATACATAAACTGATCTTCAGACTCTTTTACTTGCTTTTCTTATTCACTTTTCTTAGAAATCTTATCATTCTTTTAAACTTCTAGTTCTTAAAACTTTCAAATACATAAACTGATCTTCAGACTCTTTTACTTGCTTTTCTTATTCACTTTTCTTAGAAATCTTATCATTCTTTTAAACTTCTAGTTCATAAAACTTCCAAATACATAAACTGATCTTCAGACTCTTTTACTTGCTTTTCTTATTCACTTTTCTTAGAAATCTTATCTAGTTCTTAAAATTTTCAAATACATAAACTGATCTTCAGACTCTTTACTTGCTTTTCTTATTCACTTTTCTTTTAAACTTCTAGTTCTTAAAACTTTCAAATACATAAACTGATCTTCAGACTCTTTTACTTGCTTTTCTTATTCACTTTTCTTAGAAATCCTATCATTCTTTTAAACTTCTAGTTCATAAAACTTTCAAATACATAAACTGATCTTCAGACTCTTTTACTTGCTTTTCTTTTTCACTTTTCTTAGAAATCTTATCATTCTTTTAAACTTTCAAATACATAAACTGATCTTTAGACTCTTTTACTTGCTTTTCTTATTCACTTTTCTTAGAAATCTTATCTAGTTCTTAAAACTTTCAAATACATAAACTGATCTTCAGACTCTTTTACTTGCTTTTCTTATTCACTTTTCTTAGAAATCCTATCATTCTTTTAAACTTCTAGTTCTTAAAACTTTCAAATACATAAACTGATCTTCAGACTCTTTTACTTGCTTTTCTTATTCACTTTTCTTAGAAATCCTATCATTCTTTTAAACTTCTAGTTCTTAAAACTTCCAAATACATAAACTGATCTTCAGACTCTTTTACTTGCTTTTCTTATTCACTTTTCTTAGAAATCTTATCTAGTTCTTAAAACTTTCAAATACATAAACTGATCTTCAGACTCTTTTACTTGCTTTTCTTATTCACTTTTCTTAGAAATCCTATCATTCTTTTAAACTTCTAGTTCTTAAAACTTTCAAATACATAAACTGATCTTCAGACTCTTTTACTTGCTTTTCTTATTCACTTTTCTTAGAAATCCTATCTAGTTCTTAAAACTTTCAAATACATAAACTGATCTTCAGACTCTTTTACTTGCTTTTCTTATTCACTTTTCTTAGAAATCTTATCATTCTTTTAAACTTCTAGTTCTTAAAACTTTCAAATACATAAACTGATCTTCAGACTCATTTACTTGCTTTTCTTATTCACTTTTCTTAGAAATCTTATCTAGTTCTTAAAACTTTCAAATACATAAACTGATCTTCAGACTCTTTTACTTGCTTTTCTTATTCACTTTTCTTAGAAATCTTATCATTCTTTTAAACTTCTAGTTCTTAAAACTTTCAAATACATAAACTGATCTTCAGACTCATTTACTTGCTTTTCTTATTCACTTTTCTTAGAAATCCTATCATTCTTTCAAACTTCTAGTTCATAAAACTTTCAAATACATAAACTGATCTTCAGACTCTTTTACTTGCTTTTCTTATTCACTTTTCTCAGAAATCTTATCATTCTTTTAAACTTCTAGTTCTTAGAACTTTCAAATACATAAACTGATCTTCAGACTCTTTTACTTGCTTTTCTTATTCACTTTTCTTAGAAATCCTATCATTCTTTTAAACTTCTAGTTCTAAAAAACTTTCAAATACATAAACTGATCTTCAGACTCTTTTACTTGCTTTTCTTATTCACTTTTCTTAGAAATCTTATCATTCTTTTAAACTTCTAGTTCTTAAAACTTTCAAATACATAAACTGATCTTCAGACTCTTTTACTTGCTTTTCTTATTCACTTTTCTTAGAAATCTTATATAGTTCTTAAAACTTTCAAATACATAAACTGATCTTCAGACTCTTTTACTTGCTTTTCTTATTCACTTTTCTTAGAAATCCTATCATTCTTTTAAACTTCTAGTTCATAAAACTTTCAAATACATAAACTGATCTTCAGACTCTTTTACTTGCTTTTCTTATTCACTTTTCTTAGAAATCTTATATAGTTCTTAAAACTATCAAATACATAAACTGATCTTCAGACTCTTTTACTTGCTTTTCTTATTCACTTTTCTTCGAAATCTTATCATTCTTTTAAACTTCTAGTTCTTAAAACTTTCAAATACATAAACTGATCTTCAGACTCTTTTACTTGCTTTTCTTATTCACTTTTCTTAGAAATCCTATTATTCTTTTAAACTTCTAGTTCTTAAAACTTTCAAATACATAAACTGATCTTCAGACTCTTTTACTTGCTTTTCTTATTCACTTTTCTTAGAAATCTTATATAGTTCTTAAAACTTTCAAATACATAAACTGATCTTCAGACTCTTTTACTTGCTTTTCTTATTCACTTTTCTTAGAAATCTTATCATTCTTTTAAACTTCTAGTTCTTAAAACTTTCAAATACATAAACTGATCTTCAGACTCTTTTACTTGCTTTTCTTATTCACTTTTCTTAGAAATCTTATATAGTTCTTAAAACTTTCAAATACATAAACTGATCTTCAGACTCTTTTACTTGCTTTTCTTATTCACTTTTCTTAGAAATCCTATCATTCTTTTAAACTTCTAGTTCTTAAAACTTTCAAATACATAAACTGATCTTCAGACTCTTTTACTTGCTTTTCTTATTCACTTTTCTTAGAAATCTTATCTAGTTCTTAAAACTTTCAAATACATAAACTGATCTTCAGACTCTTTTACTTGCTTTTCTTATTCACTTTTCTTAGAAATCTTATCATTCTTTTAAACTTCTAGTTCTTAAAACTTTCAAATACATAAACTGATCTTCAGACTCATTTACTTGCTTTTCTTATTCACTTTTCTTAGAAATCCTATCATTCTTTCAAACTTCTAGTTCATAAAACTTTCAAATACATAAACTGATCTTCAGACTCTTTTACTTGCTTTTCTTATTCACTTTTCTCAGAAATCTTATCATTCTTTTAAACTTCTAGTTCTTAAAACTTTCAAATACATAAACTGATCTTCAGACTCTTTTACTTGCTTTTCTTATTCACTTTTCTTAGAAATCCTATCATTCTTTTAAACTTCTAGTTCTAAAAAACTTTCAAATACATAAACTGATCTTCAGACTCTTTTACTTGCTTTTCTTATTCACTTTTCTTAGAAATCTTATCATTCTTTTAAACTTCTAGTTCTTAAAACTTTCAAATACATAAACTGATCTTCAGACTCTTTTACTTGCTTTTCTTATTCACTTTTCTTAGAAATCTTATATAGTTCTTAAAACTTTCAAATACATAAACTGATCTTCAGACTCTTTTACTTGCTTTTCTTATTCACTTTTCTTAGAAATCCTATCATTCTTTTAAACTTCTAGTTCATAAAACTTTCAAATACATAAACTGATCTTCAGACTCTTTTACTTGCTTTTCTTATTCACTTTTCTTAGAAATCTTATATAGTTCTTAAAACTATCAAATACATAAACTGATCTTCAGACTCTTTTACTTGCTTTTCTTATTCACTTTTCTTCGAAATCTTATCATTCTTTTAAACTTCTAGTTCTTAAAACTTTCAAATACATAAACTGATCTTCAGACTCTTTTACTTGCTTTTCTTATTCACTTTTCTTAGAAATCTTATCATTCTTTTAAACTTCTAGTTCTTAAAACTTTCAAATACATAAACTGATCTTCAGACTCTTTTACTTGCTTTTCTTATTCACTTTTCTTAGAAATCCTATCATTCTTTTAAACTTCTAGTTCTTAAAACTTTCAAATACATAAACTGATCTTTAGACTCTTTTACTTGCTTTTCTTATTCACTTTTCTTAGAAATCCTATCATTCTTTTAAACTTCTAGTTTTTAAAACTTTCAAATACATAAACTGATCTTCAGACTCTTTTACTTGCTTTTCTTATTCACTTTTCTTAGAAATCTTATATAGTTCTTAAAACTTTCAAATACATAAACTGATCTTCAGACTCTTTTACTTGCTTTTCTTATTCACTTTTCTTAGAAATCCTATCATTCTTTTAAACTTCTAGTTCATAAAACTTTCAAATACATAAACTGATCTTCAGACTCTTTTACTTGCTTTTCTTATTCACTTTTCTTAGAAATCTTATATAGTTCTTAAAACTTTCAAATACATAAACTGATCTTCAGACTCTTTTACTTGCTTTTCTTATTCACTTTTCTTAGAAATCTTATCTAGTTCTTAAAATTTTCAAATACATAAACTGATCTTCAGACTCTTTACTTGCTTTTCTTATTCACTTTTCTTTTAAACTTCTAGTTCTTAAAACTTTCAAATACATAAACTGATCTTCAGACTCTTTTACTTGCTTTTCTTATTCACTTTTCTTAGAAATCCTATCATTCTTTTAAACTTCTAGTTCATAAAACTTTCAAATACATAAACTGATCTTCAGACTCTTTTACTTGCTTTTCTTTTTCACTTTTCTTAGAAATCTTATCATTCTTTTAAACTTTCAAATACATAAACTGATCTTTAGACTCTTTTACTTGCTTTTCTTATTCACTTTTCTTAGAAATCTTATATAGTTCTTAAAACTTCTAGTTCTTAAAACTTCCAAATACATAAACTGATCTTCAGACTCTTTTACTTGCTTTTCTTATTCACTTTTCTTAGAAATCTTATCTAGTTCTTAAAACTTACAAATAAATAAACTGATCTTCAGACTCTTTTACTTGCTTTTCTTATTCACTTTTCTTAGAAATCCTATCATTCTTTTAAACTTCTAGTTCATAAAACTTTCAAATACATAAACTGATCTTCAGACTCTTTTACTTGCTTTTCTTATTCACTTTTCTTAGAAATCCTATCATTCTTTTAAACTTCTAGTTCTTAAAACTTTCAAATACATAAACTGATCTTCAGACTCTTTTACTTGCTTTTCTTATTCACTTTTCTTAGAAATCTTATCTAGTTCTTAAAACTTTCAAATACATAAACTGATCTTCAGACTCTTTTACTTGCTTTTCTTATTCACTTTTCTTAGAAATCTTATCATTCTTTTAAACTTCTAGTTCTTAAAACTTTCAAATACATAAACTGATCTTCAGACTCATTTACTTGCTTTTCTTATTCACTTTTCTTAGAAATCCTATCATTCTTTTAAACTTCTAGTTCTTAAAACTTTCAAATACATAAACTGATCTTCAGACTCTTTTACTTGCTTTTCTTATTCACTTTTCTTAGAAATCTTATCTAGTTCTTAAAACTTACAAATAAATAAACTGATCTTCAGACTCTTTTACTTGCTTTTCTTATTCACTTTTCTTAGAAATCCTATCATTCTTTTAAACTTCTAGTTTTTAAAACTTTCAAATACATAAACTGATCTTCAGACTCTTTTACTTGCTTTTCTTATTCACTTTTCTTAGAAATCTTATATAGTTCTTAAAACTTTCAAATACATAAACTGATCTTCAGACTCTTTTACTTGCTTTTCTTATTCACTTTTCTTAGAAATCCTATCATTCTTTTAAACTTCTAGTTCATAAAACTTTCAAATACATAAACTGATCTTCAGACTCTTTTACTTGCTTTTCTTATTCACTTTTCTTAGAAATCTTATATAGTTCTTAAAACTTTCAAATACATAAACTGATCTTCAGACTCTTTTACTTGCTTTTCTTATTCACTTTTCTTAGAAATCTTATCTAGTTCTTAAAATTTTCAAATACATAAACTGATCTTCAGACTCTTTACTTGCTTTTCTTATTCACTTTTCTTTTAAACTTCTAGTTCTTAAAACTTTCAAATACATAAACTGATCTTCAGACTCTTTTACTTGCTTTTCTTATTCACTTTTCTTAGAAATCCTATCATTCTTTTAAACTTCTAGTTCATAAAACTTTCAAATACATAAACTGATCTTCAGACTCTTTTACTTGCTTTTCTTTTTCACTTTTCTTAGAAATCTTATCATTCTTTTAAACTTTCAAATACATAAACTGATCTTTAGACTCTTTTACTTGCTTTTCTTATTCACTTTTCTTAGAAATCTTATATAGTTCTTAAAACTTCTAGTTCTTAAAACTTCCAAATACATAAACTGATCTTCAGACTCTTTTACTTGCTTTTCTTATTCACTTTTCTTAGAAATCTTATCTAGTTCTTAAAACTTACAAATAAATAAACTGATCTTCAGACTCTTTTACTTGCTTTTCTTATTCACTTTTCTTAGAAATCCTATCATTCTTTTAAACTTCTAGTTCATAAAACTTTCAAATACATAAACTGATCTTCAGACTCTTTTACTTGCTTTTCTTATTCACTTTTCTTAGAAATCCTATCATTCTTTTAAACTTCTAGTTCTTAAAACTTTCAAATACATAAACTGATCTTCAGACTCTTTTACTTGCTTTTCTTATTCACTTTTCTTAGAAATCTTATCTAGTTCTTAAAACTTTCAAATACATAAACTGATCTTCAGACTCTTTTACTTGCTTTTCTTATTCACTTTTCTTAGAAATCTTATCATTCTTTTAAACTTCTAGTTCTTAAAACTTTCAAATACATAAACTGATCTTCAGACTCATTTACTTGCTTTTCTTATTCACTTTTCTTAGAAATCCTATCATTCTTTCAAACTTCTAGTTCATAAAACTTTCAAATACATAAACTGATCTTCAGACTCTTTTACTTGCTTTTCTTATTCACTTTTCTCAGAAATCTTATCATTCTTTTAAACTTCTAGTTCTTAAAACTTTCAAATACATAAACTGATCTTCAGACTCTTTTACTTGCTTTTCTTATTCACTTTTCTTAGAAATCCTATCATTCTTTTAAACTTCTAGTTCTTAAAACTTTCAAATACATAAACTGATCTTCAGACTCTTTTACTTGCTTTTCTTATTCACTTTTCTTAGAAATCTTATATAGTTCTTAAAACTTTCAAATACATAAACTGATCTTCAGACTCTTTTACTTGCTTTTCTTTTTCACTTTTCTTAGAAATCCTATCATTCTTTTAAACTTCTAGTTCTTAAAACTTTCAAATACATAAACTGATCTTCAGACTCTTTTACTTGCTTTTCTTATTCACTTTTCTTAGAAATCCTATCTAGTTCTTAAAACTTTCAAATACATAAACTGATCTTCAGACTCTTTTACTTGCTTTTCTTATTCACTTTTCTTAGAAATCCTATTATTCTTTTAAACTTCTAGTTCTTAAAACTTTCAAATACATAAACTGATCTTCAGACTCTTTTACTTGCTTTTCTTATTCACTTTTCTTAGAAATCTTATATAGTTCTTAAAACTTTCAAATACATAAACTGATCTTCAGACTCTTTTACTTGCTTTTCTTATTCACTTTTCTTAGAAATCTTATCATTCTTTTAAACTTCTAGTTCTTAAAACTTTCAAATACATAAACTGATCTTCAGACTCTTTTACTTGCTTTTCTTATTCACTTTTCTTAGAAATCTTATATAGTTCTTAAAACTTTCAAATACATAAACTGATCTTCAGACTCTTTTACTTGCTTTTCTTATTCACTTTTCTTAGAAATCCTATCATTCTTTTAAACTTCTAGTTCTTAAAACTTTCAAATACATAAACTGATCTTCAGACTCTTTTACTTGCTTTTCTTATTCACTTTTCTTAGAAATCTTATATAGTTCTTAAAACTTTCAAATACATAAACTGATCTTCAGACTCTTTTACTTGCTTTTCTTATTCACTTTTCTTAGAAATCTTATCATTCTTTTAAACTTCTAGTTCTTAAAACTTTCAAATACATAAACTGATCTTCAGACTCTTTTACTTGCTTTTCTTATTCACTTTTCTTAGAAATCTTATCATTCTTTTAAACTTCTAGTTCTTAAAACTTTCAAATACATAAACTGATCTTCAGACTCTTTTACTTGCTTTTCTTATTCACTTTTCTTAGAAATCTTATCATTCTTTTAAACTTCTAGTTCTTAAAACTTTCAAATACATAAACTGATCTTCAGACTCTTTTACTTGCTTTTCTTATTCACTTTTCTTAGAAATCTTATCATTCTTTTAAACTTCTAGTTCTTAAAACTTTCAAATACATAAACTGATCTTCAGACTCTTTTACTTGCTTTTCTTATTCACTTTTCTTAGAAATCCTATCATTCTTTTAAACTTCTAGTTCTTAAAACTTTCAAATACATAAACTGATCTTCAGACTCTTTTACTTGCTTTTCTTATTCACTTTTCTTAGAAATCCTATCATTCTTTTAAACTTCTAGTTCTTAAAACTTTCAAATACATAAACTGATCTTCAGACTCTTTTACTTGCTTTTCTTATTCACTTTTCTTAGAAATCTTATATAGTTCTTAAAACTTTCAAATACATAAACTGATCTTCAGACTCTTTTACTTGCTTTTCTTATTCACTTTTCTTAGAAATCCTATCATTCTTTTAAACTTCTAGTTCATAAAACTTTCAAATACATAAACTGATCTTCAGACTCTTTTACTTGCTTTTCTTTTTCACTTTTCTTAGAAATCTTATATAGTTCTTAAAACTTTCAAATACATAAACTGATCTTTAGACTCTTTTACTTGCTTTTCTTATTCACTTTTCTTAGAAATCCTATCATTCTTTTAAACTTCTAGTTTTTAAAACTTTCAAATACATAAACTGATCTTCAGACTCTTTTACTTGCTTTTCTTATTCACTTTTCTTAGAAATCTTATATAGTTCTTAAAACTTTCAAATACATAAACTGATCTTCAGACTCTTTTACTTGCTTTTCTTATTCACTTTTCTTAGAAATCCTATCATTCTTTTAAACTTCTAGTTCATAAAACTTTCAAATACATAAACTGATCTTTAGACTCTTTTACTTGCTTTTCTTTTTCACTTTTCTTAGAAATCTTATATAGTTCTTAAAACTTTCAAATACATAAACTGATCTTCAGACTCTTTTACTTGCTTTTCTTATTCACTTTTCTTAGAAATCTTATATAGTTCTTAAAACTTTCAAATACATAAACTGATCTTCAGACTCTTTTACTTGCTTTTCTTATTCACTTTTCTTTTAAACTTCTAGTTCTTAAAACTTTCAAATACATAAACTGATCTTCAGACTCTTTTACTTGCTTTTCTTATTCACTTTTCTTAGAAATCCTATCATTCTTTTAAACTTTTAGTTCATAAAACTTTCAAATACATAAACTGATCTTCAGACTCTTTTACTTGCTTTTCTTTTTCACTTTTCTTAGAAATCTTATCATTCTTTTAAACTTTCAAATACATAAACTGATCTTTAGACTCTTTTACTTGCTTTTCTTATTCACTTTTCTTAGAAATCTTATATAGTTCTTAAAACTTCAAGTTCTTAAAACTTCCAAATACATAAACTGATCTTCAGACTCTTTTACTTGCTTTTCTTATTCACTTTTCTTAGAAATCTTATCTAGTTCTTAAAACTTACAAATAAATAAACTGATCTTCAGACTCTTTTACTTGCTTTTCTTATTCACTTTTCTTAGAAATCCTATCATTCTTTTAAACTTCTAGTTCATAAAACTTTCAAATACATAAACTGATCTTCAGACTCTTTTACTTGCTTTTCTTATTCACTTTTCTTAGAAATCCTATCATTCTTTTAAACTTCTAGTTCTTAAAACTTTCAAATACATAAACTGATCTTCAGACTCTTTTACTTGCTTTTCTTATTCACTTTTCTTAGAAATCTTATCTAGTTCTTAAAACTTTCAAATACATAAACTGATCTTCAGACTCTTTTACTTGCTTTTCTTATTCACTTTTCTTAGAAATCTTATCATTCTTTTAAACTTCTAGTTCTTAAAACTTTCAAATACATAAACTGATCTTCAGACTCATTTACTTGCTTTTCTTATTCACTTTTCTTAGAAATCCTATCATTCTTTCAAACTTCTAGTTCATAAAACTTTCAAATACATAAACTGATCTTCAGACTCTTTTACTTGCTTTTCTTATTCACTTTTCTCAGAAATCTTATCATTCTTTTAAACTTCTAGTTCTTAAAACTTTCAAATACATAAACTGATCTTCAGACTCTTTTACTTGCTTTTCTTATTCACTTTTCTTAGAAATCCTATCATTCTTTTAAACTTCTAGTTCTTAAAACTTTCAAATACATAAACTGATCTTCAGACTCTTTTACTTGCTTTTCTTATTCACTTTTCTTAGAAATCTTATATAGTTCTTAAAACTTTCAAATACATAAACTGATCTTCAGACTCTTTTACTTGCTTTTCTTTTTCACTTTTCTTAGAAATCCTATCATTCTTTTAAACTTCTAGTTCTTAAAACTTTCAAATACATAAACTGATCTTCAGACTCTTTTACTTGCTTTTCTTATTCACTTTTCTTAGAAATCCTATCTAGTTCTTAAAACTTTCAAATACATAAACTGATCTTCAGACTCTTTTACTTGCTTTTCTTATTCACTTTTCTTAGAAATCCTATTATTCTTTTAAACTTCTAGTTCTTAAAACTTTCAAATACATAAACTGATCTTCAGACTCTTTTACTTGCTTTTCTTATTCACTTTTCTTAGAAATCTTATATAGTTCTTAAAACTTTCAAATACATAAACTGATCTTCAGACTCTTTTACTTGCTTTTCTTATTCACTTTTCTTAGAAATCTTATCATTCTTTTAAACTTCTAGTTCTTAAAACTTTCAAATACATAAACTGATCTTCAGACTCTTTTACTTGCTTTTCTTATTCACTTTTCTTAGAAATCTTATCATTCTTTTAAACTTCTAGTTCTTAAAACTTTCAAATACATAAACTGATCTTCAGACTCTTTTACTTGCTTTTCTTATTCACTTTTCTTAGAAATCCTATCATTCTTTTAAACTTCTAGTTCTTAAAACTTTCAAATACATAAACTGATCTTCAGACTCTTTTACTTGCTTTTCTTATTCACTTTTCTTAGAAATCTTATATAGTTCTTAAAACTTTCAAATACATAAACTGATCTTCAGACTCTTTTACTTGCTTTTCTTTTTCACTTTTCTTAGAAATCCTATCATTCTTTTAAACTTCTAGTTCATAAAACTTTCAAATACATAAACTGATCTTCAGACTCTTTTACTTGCTTTTCTTTTTCACTTTTCTTAGAAATCTTATATAGTTCTTAAAACTTTCAAATACATAAACTGATCTTTAGACTCTTTTACTTGCTTTTCTTATTCACTTTTCTTAGAAATCCTATCATTCTTTTAAACTTCTAGTTTTTAAAACTTTCAAATACATAAACTGATCTTCAGACTCTTTTACTTGCTTTTCTTATTCACTTTTCTTAGAAATCTTATATAGTTCTTAAAACTTTCAAATACATAAACTGATCTTCAGACTCTTTTACTTGCTTTTCTTATTCACTTTTCTTAGAAATCCTATCATTCTTTTAAACTTCTAGTTCATAAAACTTTCAAATACATAAACTGATCTTTAGACTCTTTTACTTGCTTTTCTTTTTCACTTTTCTTAGAAATCTTATATAGTTCTTAAAACTTTCAAATACATAAACTGATCTTCAGACTCTTTTACTTGCTTTTCTTATTCACTTTTCTTAGAAATCTTATCTAGTTCTTAAAATTTTCAAATACATAAACTGATCTTCAGACTCTTTACTTGCTTTTCTTATTCACTTTTCTTTTAAACTTCTAGTTCTTAAAACTTTCAAATACATAAACTGATCTTCAGACTCTTTTACTTGCTTTTCTTATTCACTTTTCTTAGAAATCCTATCATTCTTTTAAACTTCTAGTTCATAAAACTTTCAAATACATAAACTGATCTTCAGACTCTTTTACTTGCTTTTCTTTTTCACTTTTCTTAGAAATCTTATCATTCTTTTAAACTTTCAAATACATAAACTGATCTTTAGACTCTTTTACTTGCTTTTCTTATTCACTTTTCTTAGAAATCTTATATAGTTCTTAAAACTTCTAGTTCTTAAAACTTCCAAATACATAAACTGATCTTCAGACTCTTTTACTTGCTTTTCTTATTCACTTTTCTTAGAAATCTTATCTAGTTCTTAAAACTTACAAATAAATAAACTGATCTTCAGACTCTTTTACTTGCTTTTCTTATTCACTTTTCTTAGAAATCCTATCATTCTTTTAAACTTCTAGTTCATAAAACTTTCAAATACATAAACTGATCTTCAGACTCTTTTACTTGCTTTTCTTATTCACTTTTCTTAGAAATCCTATCATTCTTTTAAACTTCTAGTTCTTAAAACTTTCAAATACATAAACTGATCTTCAGACTCTTTTACTTGCTTTTCTTATTCACTTTTCTTAGAAATCTTATCTAGTTCTTAAAACTTTCAAATACATAAACTGATCTTCAGACTCTTTTACTTGCTTTTCTTATTCACTTTTCTTAGAAATCTTATCATTCTTTTAAACTTCTAGTTCTTAAAACTTTCAAATACATAAACTGATCTTCAGACTCATTTACTTGCTTTTCTTATTCACTTTTCTTAGAAATCCTATCATTCTTTCAAACTTCTAGTTCATAAAACTTTCAAATACATAAACTGATCTTCAGACTCTTTTACTTGCTTTTCTTATTCACTTTTCTCAGAAATCTTATCATTCTTTTAAACTTCTAGTTCTTAAAACTTTCAAATACATAAACTGATCTTCAGACTCTTTTACTTGCTTTTCTTATTCACTTTTCTTAGAAATCCTATCATTCTTTTAAACTTCTAGTTCTTAAAACTTTCAAATACATAAACTGATCTTCAGACTCTTTTACTTGCTTTTCTTATTCACTTTTCTTAGAAATCTTATATAGTTCTTAAAACTTTCAAATACATAAACTGATCTTCAGACTCTTTTACTTGCTTTTCTTTTTCACTTTTCTTAGAAATCCTATCATTCTTTTAAACTTCTAGTTCTTAAAACTTTCAAATACATAAACTGATCTTCAGACTCTTTTACTTGCTTTTCTTATTCACTTTTCTTAGAAATCCTATCTAGTTCTTAAAACTTTCAAATACATAAACTGATCTTCAGACTCTTTTACTTGCTTTTCTTATTCACTTTTCTTAGAAATCCTATTATTCTTTTAAACTTCTAGTTCTTAAAACTTTCAAATACATAAACTGATCTTCAGACTCTTTTACTTGCTTTTCTTATTCACTTTTCTTAGAAATCTTATATAGTTCTTAAAACTTTCAAATACATAAACTGATCTTCAGACTCTTTTACTTGCTTTTCTTATTCACTTTTCTTAGAAATCTTATCATTCTTTTAAACTTCTAGTTCTTAAAACTTTCAAATACATAAACTGATCTTCAGACTCTTTTACTTGCTTTTCTTATTCACTTTTCTTAGAAATCTTATATAGTTCTTAAAACTTTCAAATACATAAACTGATCTTCAGACTCTTTTACTTGCTTTTCTTATTCACTTTTCTTAGAAATCCTATCATTCTTTTAAACTTCTAGTTCTTAAAACTTTCAAATACATAAACTGATCTTCAGACTCTTTTACTTGCTTTTCTTATTCACTTTTCTTAGAAATCTTATATAGTTCTTAAAACTTTCAAATACATAAACTGATCTTCAGACTCTTTTACTTGCTTTTCTTATTCACTTTTCTTAGAAATCTTATCATTCTTTTAAACTTCTAGTTCTTAAAACTTTCAAATACATAAACTGATCTTCAGACTCTTTTACTTGCTTTTCTTATTCACTTTTCTTAGAAATCTTATCATTCTTTTAAACTTCTAGTTCTTAAAACTTTCAAATACATAAACTGATCTTCAGACTCTTTTACTTGCTTTTCTTATTCACTTTTCTTAGAAATCTTATCATTCTTTTAAACTTCTAGTTCTTAAAACTTTCAAATACATAAACTGATCTTCAGACTCTTTTACTTGCTTTTCTTATTCACTTTTCTTAGAAATCTTATCATTCTTTTAAACTTCTAGTTCTTAAAACTTTCAAATACATAAACTGATCTTCAGACTCTTTTACTTGCTTTTCTTATTCACTTTTCTTAGAAATCCTATCATTCTTTTAAACTTCTAGTTCTTAAAACTTTCAAATACATAAACTGATCTTCAGACTCTTTTACTTGCTTTTCTTATTCACTTTTCTTAGAAATCCTATCATTCTTTTAAACTTCTAGTTCTTAAAACTTTCAAATACATAAACTGATCTTCAGACTCTTTTACTTGCTTTTCTTATTCACTTTTCTTAGAAATCTTATATAGTTCTTAAAACTTTCAAATACATAAACTGATCTTCAGACTCTTTTACTTGCTTTTCTTATTCACTTTTCTTAGAAATCCTATCATTCTTTTAAACTTCTAGTTCATAAAACTTTCAAATACATAAACTGATCTTCAGACTCTTTTACTTGCTTTTCTTTTTCACTTTTCTTAGAAATCTTATATAGTTCTTAAAACTTTCAAATACATAAACTGATCTTCAGACTCTTTTACTTGCTTTTCTTATTCACTTTTCTTAGAAATCTTATCTAGTTCTTAAAATTTTCAAATACATAAACTGATCTTCAGACTCTTTACTTGCTTTTCTTATTCACTTTTCTTTTAAACTTCTAGTTCTTAAAACTTTCAAATACATAAACTGATCTTCAGACTCTTTTACTTGCTTTTCTTATTCACTTTTCTTAGAAATCCTATCATTCTTTTAAACTTCTAGTTCATAAAACTTTCAAATACATAAACTGATCTTCAGACTCTTTTACTTGCTTTTCTTTTTCACTTTTCTTAGAAATCTTATCATTCTTTTAAACTTTCAAATACATAAACTGATCTTTAGACTCTTTTACTTGCTTTTCTTATTCACTTTTCTTAGAAATCCTATCATTCTTTTAAACTTCTAGTTCTTAAAACTTTCAAATACATAAACTGATCTTCAGACTCTTTTACTTGCTTTTCTTATTCACTTTTCTTAGAAATCTTATCTAGTTCTTAAAACTTTCAAATACATAAACTGATCTTCAGACTCTTTTACTTGCTTTTCTTATTCACTTTTCTTAGAAATCCTATCATTCTTTTAAACTTCTAGTTCATAAAACTTTCAAATACATAAACTGATCTTCAGACTCTTTTACTTGCTTTTCTTATTCACTTTTCTTAGAAATCTTATCATTCTTTTAAACTTCTAGTTCTTAAAACTTTCAAATACATAAACTGATCTTCAGACTCTTTTACTTGCTTTTCTTATTCACTTTTCTTAGAAATCTTATCTAGTTCTTAAAACTTTCAAATACATAAACTGATCTTCAGACTCTTTTACTTGCTTTTCTTATTCACTTTTCTTAGAAATCTTATCATTCTTTTAAACTTCTAGTTCTTAAAACTTTCAAATACATAAACTGATCTTCAGACTCATTTACTTGCTTTTCTTATTCACTTTTCTTAGAAATCCTATCATTCTTTCAAACTTCTAGTTCATAAAACTTTCAAATACATAAACTGATCTTCAGACTCTTTTACTTGCTTTTCTTATTCACTTTTCTCAGAAATCTTATCATTCTTTTAAACTTCTAGTTCTTAAAACTTTCAAATACATAAACTGATCTTCAGACTCTTTTACTTGCTTTTCTTATTCACTTTTCTTAGAAATCCTATCATTCTTTTAAACTTCTAGTTCTTAAAACTTTCAAATACATAAACTGATCTTCAGACTCTTTTACTTGCTTTTCTTATTCACTTTTCTTAGAAATCTTATATAGTTCTTAAAACTTTCAAATACATAAACTGATCTTCAGACTCTTTTACTTGCTTTTCTTATTCACTTTTCTTAGAAATCCTATCATTCTTTTAAACTTCTAGTTCTTAAAACTTTCAAATACATAAACTGATCTTCAGACTCTTTTACTTGCTTTTCTTATTCACTTTTCTTAGAAATCCTATCTAGTTCTTAAAACTTTCAAATACATAAACTGATCTTCAGACTCTTTTACTTGCTTTTCTTATTCACTTTTCTTAGAAATCTTATCATTCTTTTAAACTTCTAGTTCTTAAAACTTTCAAATACATAAACTGATCTTCAGACTCTTTTACTTGCTTTTCTTATTCACTTTTCTTAGAAATCTTATCATTCTTTTAAACTTCTAGTTCTTAAAACTTTCAAATACATAAACTGATCTTCAGACTCTTTTACTTGCTTTTCTTATTCACTTTTCTTAGAAATCCTATCATTCTTTTAAACTTCTAGTTCTTAAAACTTTCAAATACATAAACTGATCTTCAGACTCTTTTACTTGCTTTTCTTATTCACTTTTCTTAGAAATCTTATATAGTTCTTAAAACTTTCAAATACATAAACTGATCTTCAGACTCTTTTACTTGCTTTTCTTATTCACTTTTCTTAGAAATCCTATCATTCTTTTAAACTTCTAGTTCATAAAACTTTCAAATACATAAACTGATCTTCAGACTCTTTTACTTGCTTTTCTTTTTCACTTTTCTTAGAAATCTTATCATTCTTTTAAACTTTCAAATACATAAACTGATCTTTAGACTCTTTTACTTGCTTTTCTTATTCACTTTTCTTAGAAATCCTATCATTCTTTTAAACTTCTAGTTCTTAAAACTTTCAAATACATAAACTGATCTTCAGACTCTTTTACTTGCTTTTCTTATTCACTTTTCTTAGAAATCTTATCTAGTTCTTAAAACTTTCAAATACATAAACTGATCTTCAGACTCTTTTACTTGCTTTTCTTATTCACTTTTCTTAGAAATCCTATCATTCTTTTAAACTTCTAGTTCATAAAACTTTCAAATACATAAACTGATCTTCAGACTCTTTTACTTGCTTTTCTTATTCACTTTTCTTAGAAATCTTATCATTCTTTTAAACTTCTAGTTCTTAAAACTTTCAAATACATAAACTGATCTTCAGACTCTTTTACTTGCTTTTCTTATTCACTTTTCTTAGAAATCTTATCTAGTTCTTAAAACTTTCAAATACATAAACTGATCTTCAGACTCTTTTACTTGCTTTTCTTATTCACTTTTCTTAGAAATCTTATCATTCTTTTAAACTTCTAGTTCTTAAAACTTTCAAATACATAAACTGATCTTCAGACTCATTTACTTGCTTTTCTTATTCACTTTTCTTAGAAATCCTATCATTCTTTCAAACTTCTAGTTCATAAAACTTTCAAATACATAAACTGATCTTCAGACTCTTTTACTTGCTTTTCTTATTCACTTTTCTCAGAAATCTTATCATTCTTTTAAACTTCTAGTTCTTAAAACTTTCAAATACATAAACTGATCTTCAGACTCTTTTACTTGCTTTTCTTATTCACTTTTCTTAGAAATCCTATCATTCTTTTAAACTTCTAGTTCTTAAAACTTTCAAATACATAAACTGATCTTCAGACTCTTTTACTTGCTTTTCTTATTCACTTTTCTTAGAAATCTTATATAGTTCTTAAAACTTTCAAATACATAAACTGATCTTCAGACTCTTTTACTTGCTTTTCTTATTCACTTTTCTTAGAAATCCTATCATTCTTTTAAACTTCTAGTTCTTAAAACTTTCAAATACATAAACTGATCTTCAGACTCTTTTACTTGCTTTTCTTATTCACTTTTCTTAGAAATCCTATCTAGTTCTTAAAACTTTCAAATACATAAACTGATCTTCAGACTCTTTTACTTGCTTTTCTTATTCACTTTTCTTAGAAATCTTATCATTCTTTTAAACTTCTAGTTCTTAAAACTTTCAAATACATAAACTGATCTTCAGACTCTTTTACTTGCTTTTCTTATTCACTTTTCTTAGAAATCTTATCATTCTTTTAAACTTCTAGTTCTTAAAACTTTCAAATACATAAACTGATCTTCAGACTCTTTTACTTGCTTTTCTTATTCACTTTTCTTAGAAATCCTATCATTCTTTTAAACTTCTAGTTCTTAAAACTTTCAAATACATAAACTGATCTTCAGACTCTTTTACTTGCTTTTCTTATTCACTTTTCTTAGAAATCTTATATAGTTCTTAAAACTTTCAAATACATAAACTGATCTTCAGACTCTTTTACTTGCTTTTCTTATTCACTTTTCTTAGAAATCCTATCATTCTTTTAAACTTCTAGTTCATAAAACTTTCAAATACATAAACTGATCTTCAGACTCTTTTACTTGCTTTTCTTTTTCACTTTTCTTAGAAATCTTATATAGTTCTTAAAACTTTCAAATACATAAACTGATCTTCAGACTCTTTTACTTGCTTTTCTTATTCACTTTTCTTAGAAATCCTATCATTCTTTTAAACTTCTAGTTCTTAAAACTTTCAAATACATAAACTGATCTTTAGACTCTTTTACTTGCTTTTCTTATTCACTTTTCTTAGAAATCTTATATAGTTCTTAAAACTTTCAAATACATAAACTGATCTTCAGACTCTTTTACTTGCTTTTCTTATTCACTTTTCTTAGAAATCTTATATAGTTCTTAAAACTTTCAAATACATAAACTGATCTTCAGACTCTTTTACTTGCTTTTCTTATTCACTTTTCTTAGAAATCCTATCATTCTTTTAAACTTCTAGTTCATAAAACTTTCAAATACATAAACTGATCTTCAGACTCTTTTACTTGCTTTTCTTATTCACTTTTCTTAGAAATCTTATATAGTTCTTAAAACTTTCAAATACATAAACTGATCTTCAGACTCTTTTACTTGCTTTTCTTATTCACTTTTCTTAGAAATCTTATCATTCTTTTAAACTTCTAGTTCTTAAAACTTTCAAATACATAAACTGATCTTCAGACTCTTTTACTTGCTTTTCTTATTCACTTTTCTTAGAAATCCTATCATTCTTTTAAACTTCTAGTTCTTAAAACTTTCAAATACATAAACTGATCTTTAGACTCTTTTACTTGCTTTTCTTATTCACTTTTCTTAGAAATCCTATCATTCTTTTAAACTTCTAGTTCTTAAAACTTTCAAATACATAAACTGATCTTCAGACTCTTTTACTTGCTTTTCTTATTCACTTTTCTTAGAAATCTTATATAGTTCTTAAAACTTTCAAATACATAAACTGATCTTCAGACTCTTTTACTTGCTTTTCTTATTCACTTTTCTTAGAAATCCTATCATTCTTTTAAACTTCTAGTTCATAAAACTTTCAAATACATAAACTGATCTTCAGACTCTTTTACTTGCTTTTCTTATTCACTTTTCTTAGAAATCTTATATAGTTCTTAAAACTTTCAAATACATAAACTGATCTTCAGACTCTTTTACTTGCTTTTCTTATTCACTTTTCTTAGAAATCCTATCATTCTTTTAAACTTCTAGTTCATAAAACTTTCAAATACATAAACTGATCTTCAGACTCTTTTACTTGCTTTTCTTATTCACTTTTCTTAGAAATCTTATCATTCTTTTAAACTTCTAGTTCTTAAAACTTTCAAATACATAAACTGATCTTCAGACTCTTTTACTTGCTTTTCTTATTCACTTTTCTTAGAAATCTTATATAGTTCTTAAAACTTTCAAATACATAAACTGATCTTCAGACTCTTTTACTTGCTTTTCTTATTCACTTTTCTTAGAAATCTTATCTAGTTCTTAAAACTTTCAAATACATAAACTGATCTTCAGACTCTTTACTTGCTTTTCTTATTCACTTTTCTTAGAAATCTTATATAGTTCTTAAAACTTTCAAATACATAAACTGATCTTCAGACTCTTTTACTTGCTTTTCTTTTTCACTTTTCTTAGAAATCCTATCATTCTTTTAAACTTCTAGTTCATAAAACTTTCAAATACATAAACTGATCTTCAGACTCTTTTACTTGCTTTTCTTATTCACTTTTCTTAGAAATCTTATATAGTTCTTAAAACTTTCAAATACATAAACTGATCTTCAGACTCTTTTACTTGCTTTTCTTATTCACTTTTCTCAGAAATCTTATCATTCTTTTAAACTTCTAGTTCTTAAAACTTTCAAATACATAAACTGATCTTCAGACTCTTTTACTTGCTTTTCTTATTCACTTTTCTTAGAAATCTTATCATTCTTTTAAACTTCTAGTTCTTAAAACTTTCAAATACATAAACTGATCTTCAGACTCTTTTACTTGCTTTTCTTATTCACTTTTCTTAGAAATCCTATCATTCTTTTAAACTTCTAGTTCGTAAAACTTTCAAATACATAAACTGATCTTCAGACTCTTTTACTTGCTTTTCTTATTAACTTTTCTTAGAAATCCTATCATTCTTTTAAACTTCTAGTTCTTAAAACTTTCAAATACATAAACTGATCTTCAGACTCTTTTACTTGCTTTTCTTATTCACTTTTCTTAGAAATCCTATCTAGTTCTTAAAACTTTCAAATACATAAACTGATCTTCAGACTCTTTTACTTGCTTTTCTTATTCACTTTTCTTAGAAATCTTATATAGTTCTTAAAACTTTCAAATACATAAACTGATCTTCAGACTCTTTTACTTGCTTTTCTTATTCACTTTTCTTAGAAATCCTATCATTCTTTTAAACTTCTAGTTCATAAAACTTTCAAATACATAAACTGATCTTCAGACTCTTTTACTTGCTTTTCTTATTCACTTTTCTTAGAAATCTTATATAGTTCTTAAAACTTTCAAATACATAAACTGATCTTCAGACTCTTTTACTTGCTTTTCTTATTCACTTTTCTTAGAAATCCTATCATTCTTTTAAACTTCTAGTTCTTAAAACTTTCAAATACATAAACTGATCTTTAGACTCTTTTACTTGCTTTTCTTATTCACTTTTCTTAGAAATCTTATCATTCTTTTAAACTTCTAGTTCTTAAAACTTTCAAATACATAAACTGATCTTCAGACTCTTTTACTTGCTTTTCTTATTCACTTTTCTTAGAAATCTTATATAGTTCTTAAAACTTTCAAATACATAAACTGATCTTCAGACTCTTTTACTTGCTTTTCTTATTCACTTTTCTTAGAAATCCTATCATTCTTTTAAACTTCTAGTTCTTAAAACTTTCAAATACATAAACTGATCTTTAGACTCTTTTACTTGCTTTTCTTATTCACTTTTCTTAGAAATCTTATCATTCTTTTAAACTTCTAGTTCTTAGAACTTTCAAATACATAAACTGATCTTCAGACTCTTTTACTTGCTTTTCTTATTCACTTTTCTTAGAAATCTTATCATTCTTTTAAACTTCTAGTTCTTAAAACTTTCAAATACATAAACTGATCTTCAGACTCTTTTACTTGCTTTTCTTATTCACTTTTCTTAGAAATCTTATCTAGTTCTTAAAACTTTCAAATACATAAACTGATCTTCAGACTCTTTTACTTGCTTTTCTTATTCACTTTTCTTAGAAATCTTATCTAGTTCTTAAAACTTTCAAATACATAAACTGATCTTCAGACTCTTTACTTGCTTTTCTTATTCACTTTTCTTAGAAATCTTATATAGTTCTTAAAACTTTCAAATACATAAACTGATCTTCAGACTCTTTTACTTGCTTTTCTTATTCACTTTTCTTAGAAATCTTATCTAGTTCTTAAAATTTTCAAATACATAAACTGATCTTCAGACTCTTTACTTGCTTTTCTTATTCACTTTTCTTAGAAATCTTATCATTCTTTTAAACTTCTAGTTCTTAAAACTTTCAAATACATAAACTGATCTTCAGACTCTTTTACTTGCTTTTCTTATTCACTTTTCTTTGAAATCCTATCATTCTTTTAAACTTCTAGTTCTTAAAACTTTCAAATACATAAACTGATCTTCAGACTCTTTTACTTGCTTTTCTTATTCACTTTTCTTAGAAATCTTATATAGTTCTTAAAACTATCAAATACATAAACTGATCTTCAGACTCTTTTACTTGCTTTTCTTATTCACTTTTCTTCGAAATCTTATCATTCTTTTAAACTTCTAGTTCTTAAAACTTTCAAATACATAAACTGATATTCAGACTCTTTTACTTGCTTTTCTTATTCACTTTTCTTAGAAATCTTATCATTCTTTTAAACTTCTAGTTCTTAAAACTTTCAAATACATAAACTGATCTTCAGACTCTTTTACTTGCTTTTCTTATTCACTTTTCTTAGAAATCCTATCATTCTTTTAAACTTCTAGTTCTTAAAACTTTCAAATACATAAACTGATCTTTAGACTCTTTTACTTGCTTTTCTTATTCACTTTTCTTAGAAATCCTATCATTCTTTTAAACTTCTAGTTTTTAAAACTTTCAAATACATAAACTGATCTTCAGACTCTTTTACTTGCTTTTCTTATTCACTTTTCTTAGAAATCTTACATAGTTCTTAAAACTTTCAAATACATAAACTGATCTTCAGACTCTTTTACTTGCTTTTCTTATTCACTTTTCTTAGAAATCCTATCATTCTTTTAAACTTCTAGTTCATAAAACTTTCAAATACATAAACTGATCTTCAGACTCTTTTACTTGCTTTTCTTTTTCACTTTTCTTAGAAATCTTATCATTCTTTTAAACTTTCAAATACATAAACTGATCTTCAGACTCTTTTACTTGCTTTTCTTATTCACTTTTCTTAGAAATCCTATCATTCTTTTAAACTTCTAGTTCTTAAAACTTTCAAATACATAAACTGATCTTTAGACTCTTTTACTTGCTTTTCTTATTCACTTTTCTTAGAAATCTTATCATTCTTTTAAACTTCTAGTTCTTAGAACTTTCAAATACATAAACTGATCTTCAGACTCTTTTACTTGCTTTTCTTATTCACTTTTCTTAGAAATCTTATCATTCTTTTAAACTTCTAGTTCTTAAAACTTTCAAATACATAAACTGATCTTCAGACTCTTTTACTTGCTTTTCTTATTCACTTTTCTTAGAAATCTTATCTAGTTCTTAAAACTTTCAAATACATAAACTGATCTTCAGACTCTTTTACTTGCTTTTCTTATTCACTTTTCTTAGAAATCTTATCTAGTTCTTAAAACTTTCAAATACATAAACTGATCTTCAGACTCTTTACTTGCTTTTCTTATTCACTTTTCTTAGAAATCTTATCTAGTTCTTAAAACTTTCAAATACATAAACTGATCTTCAGACTCTTTTACTTGCTTTTCTTATTCACTTTTCTTAGAAATCTTATCTAGTTCTTAAAATTTTCAAATACATAAACTGATCTTCAGACTCTTTACTTGCTTTTCTTATTCACTTTTCTTAGAAATCTTATATAGTTCTTAAAACTTTCAAATACATAAACTGATCTTCAGACTCTTTTACTTGCTTTTCTTATTCACTTTTCTTAGAAATCCTATCATTCTTTTAAACTTCTAGTTCATAAAACTTTCAAATACATAAACTGATCTTCAGACTCTTTTACTTGCTTTTCTTTTTCACTTTTCTTAGAAATCTTATCATTCTTTTAAACTTTCAAATACATAAACTGATCTTTAGACTCTTTTACTTGCTTTTCTTATTCACTTTTCTTAGAAATCCTATCATTCTTTTAAACTTCTAGTTCTTAAAACTTCCAAATACATAAACTGATCTTCAGACTCTTTTACTTGCTTTTCTTATTCACTTTTCTTAGAAATCCTATCATTCTTTTAAACTTCTAGTTCTTAAAACTTTCAAATACATAAACTGATCTTCAGACTCTTTTACTTGCTTTTCTTATTCACTTTTCTCAGAAATCTTATCATTCTTTTAAACTTCTAGTTCTTAAAACTTTCAAATACATAAACTGATCTTCAGACTCTTTTACTTGCTTTTCTTATTCACTTTTCTTAGAAATCTTATCATTCTTTTAAACTTCTAGTTCTTAAAACTTTCAAATACATAAACTGATCTTCAGACTCTTTTACTTGCTTTTCTTATTCACTTTTCTTAGAAATCCTATCATTCTTTTAAACTTCTAGTTCTTAAAACTTTCAAATACATAAACTGATCTTCAGACTCATTTACTTGCTTTTCTTATTCACTTTTCTTAGAAATCTTATCTAGTTCTTAAAACTTTCAAATACATAAACTGATCTTCAGACTCTTTTACTTGCTTTTCTTATTCACTTTTCTTAGAAATCTTATCATTCTTTTAAACTTCTAGTTCTTAAAACTTTCAAATACATAAACTGATCTTCAGACTCATTTACTTGCTTTTCTTATTCACTTTTCTTAGAAATCCTATCATTCTTTCAAACTTCTAGTTCATAAAACTTTCAAATACATAAACTGATCTTCAGACTCTTTTACTTGCTTTTCTTATTCACTTTTCTCAGAAATCTTATCATTCTTTTAAACTTCTAGTTCTTAAAACTTTCAAATACATAAACTGATCTTCAGACTCTTTTACTTGCTTTTCTTATTCACTTTTCTTAGAAATCTTATCATTCTTTTAAACTTCTAGTTCTTAAAACTTTCAAATACATAAACTGATCTTCAGACTCTTTTACTTGCTTTTCTTATTCACTTTTCTTAGAAATCTTATCATTCTTTTAAACTTCTAGTTCATAAAACTTCCAAATACATAAACTGATCTTCAGACTCTTTTACTTGCTTTTCTTATTCACTTTTCTTAGAAATCTTATCTAGTTCTTAAAATTTTCAAATACATAAACTGATCTTCAGACTCTTTACTTGCTTTTCTTATTCACTTTTCTCAGAAATCTTATCATTCTTTTAAACTTCTAGTTCTTAAAACTTTCAAATACATAAACTGATCTTCAGACTCTTTTACTTGCTTTTCTTATTCACTTTTCTTAGAAATCTTATCATTCTTTTAAACTTCTAGTTCTTAAAACTTTCAAATACATAAACTGATCTTCAGACTCTTTTACTTGCTTTTCTTATTCACTTTTCTTAGAAATCTTATCATTCTTTTAAACTTCTAGTTCTTAAAACTTTCAAATACATAAACTGATCTTCAGACTCTTTTACTTGCTTTTCTTATTCACTTTTCTTAGAAATCTTATCATTCTTTTAAACTTCTAGTTCATAAAACTTCCAAATACATAAACTGATCTTCAGACTCTTTTACTTGCTTTTCTTATTCACTTTTCTTAGAAATCTTATCTAGTTCTTAAAACTTTCAAATACATAAACTGATCTTCAGACTCTTTTACTTGCTTTTCTTATTCACTTTTCTTAGAAATCCTATCATTCTTTTAAACTTCTAGTTCATAAAACTTTCAAATACATAAACTGATCTTCAGACTCTTTTACTTGCTTTTCTTTTTCACTTTTCTTAGAAATCTTATCATTCTTTTAAACTTTCAAATACATAAACTGATCTTTAGACTCTTTTACTTGCTTTTCTTATTCACTTTTCTTAGAAATCCTATCATTCTTTTAAACTTCTAGTTCTTAAAACTTCCAAATACATAAACTGATCTTCAGACTCTTTTACTTGCTTTTCTTATTCACTTTTCTTAGAAATCTTATCTAGTTCTTAAAACTTTCAAATACATAAACTGATCTTCAGACTCTTTTACTTGCTTTTCTTATTCACTTTTCTTAGAAATCCTATCATTCTTTTAAACTTCTAGTTCTTAAAACTTTCAAATACATAAACTGATCTTCAGACTCTTTTACTTGCTTTTCTTATTCACTTTTCTTAGAAATCCTATCTAGTTCTTAAAACTTTCAAATACATAAACTGATCTTCAGACTCTTTTACTTGCTTTTCTTATTCACTTTTCTTAGAAATCTTATCATTCTTTTAAACTTCTAGTTCTTAAAACTTTCAAATACATAAACTGATCTTCAGACTCTTTTACTTGCTTTTCTTATTCACTTTTCTTAGAAATCCTATCATTCTTTTAAACTTCTAGTTCTTAAAACTTTCAAATACATAAACTGATCTTCAGACTCATTTACTTGCTTTTCTTATTCACTTTTCTTAGAAATCTTATCTAGTTCTTAAAACTTTCAAATACATAAACTGATCTTCAGACTCTTTTACTTGCTTTTCTTATTCACTTTTCTTAGAAATCTTATCATTCTTTTAAACTTCTAGTTCTTAAAACTTTCAAATACATAAACTGATCTTCAGACTCATTTACTTGCTTTTCTTATTCACTTTTCTTAGAAATCCTATCATTCTTTCAAACTTCTAGTTCATAAAACTTTCAAATACATAAACTGATCTTCAGACTCTTTTACTTGCTTTTCTTATTCACTTTTCTCAGAAATCTTATCATTCTTTTAAACTTCTAGTTCTTAAAACTTTCAAATACATAAACTGATCTTCAGACTCTTTTACTTGCTTTTCTTATTCACTTTTCTTAGAAATCTTATCATTCTTTTAAACTTCTAGTTCTTAAAACTTTCAAATACATAAACTGATCTTCAGACTCTTTTACTTGCTTTTCTTATTCACTTTTCTTAGAAATCTTATCATTCTTTTAAACTTCTAGTTCATAAAACTTCCAAATACATAAACTGATCTTCAGACTCTTTTACTTGCTTTTCTTATTCACTTTTCTTAGAAATCTTATCTAGTTCTTAAAATTTTCAAATACATAAACTGATCTTCAGACTCTTTACTTGCTTTTCTTATTCACTTTTCTCAGAAATCTTATCATTCTTTTAAACTTCTAGTTCTTAAAACTTTCAAATACATAAACTGATCTTCAGACTCTTTTACTTGCTTTTCTTATTCACTTTTCTTAGAAATCTTATCATTCTTTTAAACTTCTAGTTCTTAAAACTTTCAAATACATAAACTGATCTTCAGACTCTTTTACTTGCTTTTCTTATTCACTTTTCTTAGAAATCTTATCATTCTTTTAAACTTCTAGTTCTTAAAACTTTCAAATACATAAACTGATCTTCAGACTCTTTTACTTGCTTTTCTTATTCACTTTTCTTAGAAATCTTATCATTCTTTTAAACTTCTAGTTCATAAAACTTCCAAATACATAAACTGATCTTCAGACTCTTTTACTTGCTTTTCTTATTCACTTTTCTTAGAAATCTTATCTAGTTCTTAAAACTTTCAAATACATAAACTGATCTTCAGACTCTTTTACTTGCTTTTCTTATTCACTTTTCTTAGAAATCCTATCATTCTTTTAAACTTCTAGTTCATAAAACTTTCAAATACATAAACTGATCTTCAGACTCTTTTACTTGCTTTTCTTTTTCACTTTTCTTAGAAATCTTATCATTCTTTTAAACTTTCAAATACATAAACTGATCTTTAGACTCTTTTACTTGCTTTTCTTATTCACTTTTCTTAGAAATCCTATCATTCTTTTAAACTTCTAGTTCTTAAAACTTCCAAATACATAAACTGATCTTCAGACTCTTTTACTTGCTTTTCTTATTCACTTTTCTTAGAAATCTTATCTAGTTCTTAAAACTTTCAAATACATAAACTGATCTTCAGACTCTTTTACTTGCTTTTCTTATTCACTTTTCTTAGAAATCCTATCATTCTTTTAAACTTCTAGTTCTTAAAACTTTCAAATACATAAACTGATCTTCAGACTCTTTTACTTGCTTTTCTTATTCACTTTTCTTAGAAATCCTATCTAGTTCTTAAAACTTTCAAATACATAAACTGATCTTCAGACTCTTTTACTTGCTTTTCTTATTCACTTTTCTTAGAAATCTTATCATTCTTTTAAACTTCTAGTTCTTAAAACTTTCAAATACATAAACTGATCTTCAGACTCATTTACTTGCTTTTCTTATTCACTTTTCTTAGAAATCTTATCTAGTTCTTAAAACTTTCAAATACATAAACTGATCTTCAGACTCTTTTACTTGCTTTTCTTATTCACTTTTCTTAGAAATCTTATCATTCTTTTAAACTTCTAGTTCATAAAACTTTCAAATACATAAACTGATCTTCAGACTCTTTTACTTGCTTTTCTTATTCACTTTTCTTAGAAATCTTATCATTCTTTTAAACTTCTAGTTCATAAAACTTCCAAATACATAAACTGATCTTCAGACTCATTTACTTGCTTTTCTTATTCACTTTTCTTAGAAATCTTATCTAGTTCTTAAAACTTTCAAATACATAAACTGATCTTCAGACTCTTTTACTTGCTTTTCTTATTCACTTTTCTTAGAAATCCTATCATTCTTTTAAACTTCTAGTTCATAAAACTTTCAAATACATAAACTGATCTTCAGACTCTTTTACTTGCTTTTCTTTTTCACTTTTCTTAGAAATCTTATCATTCTTTTAAACTTTCAAATACATAAACTGATCTTTAGACTCTTTTACTTGCTTTTCTTATTCACTTTTCTTAGAAATCCTATCATTCTTTTAAACTTCTAGTTCTTAAAACTTCCAAATACATAAACTGATCTTCAGACTCTTTTACTTGCTTTTCTTATTCACTTTTCTTAGAAATCTTATCTAGTTCTTAAAACTTTCAAATACATAAACTGATCTTCAGACTCTTTTACTTGCTTTTCTTATTCACTTTTCTTAGAAATCCTATCATTCTTTTAAACTTCTAGTTCTTAAAACTTTCAAATACATAAACTGATCTTCAGACTCTTTTACTTGCTTTTCTTATTCACTTTTCTCAGAAATCTTATCATTCTTTTAAACTTCTAGTTCTTAAAACTTTCAAATACATAAACTGATCTTCAGACTCTTTTACTTGCTTTTCTTATTCACTTTTCTTAGAAATCTTATCATTCTTTTAAACTTCTAGTTCTTAAAACTTTCAAATACATAAACTGATCTTCAGACTCTTTTACTTGCTTTTCTTATTCACTTTTCTTAGAAATCCTATCATTCTTTTAAACTTCTAGTTCTTAAAACTTTCAAATACATAAACTGATCTTCAGACTCATTTACTTGCTTTTCTTATTCACTTTTCTTAGAAATCTTATCTAGTTCTTAAAACTTTCAAATACATAAACTGATCTTCAGACTCTTTTACTTGCTTTTCTTATTCACTTTTCTTAGAAATCTTATCATTCTTTTAAACTTCTAGTTCTTAAAACTTTCAAATACATAAACTGATCTTCAGACTCATTTACTTGCTTTTCTTATTCACTTTTCTTAGAAATCCTATCATTCTTTCAAACTTCTAGTTCATAAAACTTTCAAATACATAAACTGATCTTCAGACTCTTTTACTTGCTTTTCTTATTCACTTTTCTCAGAAATCTTATCATTCTTTTAAACTTCTAGTTCTTAAAACTTTCAAATACATAAACTGATCTTCAGACTCTTTTACTTGCTTTTCTTATTCACTTTTCTTAGAAATCTTATCATTCTTTTAAACTTCTAGTTCTTAAAACTTTCAAATACATAAACTGATCTTCAGACTCTTTTACTTGCTTTTCTTATTCACTTTTCTTAGAAATCTTATCATTCTTTTAAACTTCTAGTTCATAAAACTTCCAAATACATAAACTGATCTTCAGACTCTTTTACTTGCTTTTCTTATTCACTTTTCTTAGAAATCTTATCTAGTTCTTAAAATTTTCAAATACATAAACTGATCTTCAGACTCTTTACTTGCTTTTCTTATTCACTTTTCTCAGAAATCTTATCATTCTTTTAAACTTCTAGTTCTTAAAACTTTCAAATACATAAACTGATCTTCAGACTCTTTTACTTGCTTTTCTTATTCACTTTTCTTAGAAATCTTATCATTCTTTTAAACTTCTAGTTCTTAAAACTTTCAAATACATAAACTGATCTTCAGACTCTTTTACTTGCTTTTCTTATTCACTTTTCTTAGAAATCTTATCATTCTTTTAAACTTCTAGTTCTTAAAACTTTCAAATACATAAACTGATCTTCAGACTCTTTTACTTGCTTTTCTTATTCACTTTTCTTAGAAATCTTATCATTCTTTTAAACTTCTAGTTCATAAAACTTCCAAATACATAAACTGATCTTCAGACTCTTTTACTTGCTTTTTTTATTCACTTTTCTTAGAAATCTTATCTAGTTCTTAAAACTTTCAAATACATAAACTGATCTTCAGACTCTTTTACTTGCTTTTCTTATTCACTTTTCTTAGAAATCCTATCATTCTTTTAAACTTCTAGTTCATAAAACTTTCAAATACATAAACTGATCTTCAGACTCTTTTACTTGCTTTTCTTTTTCACTTTTCTTAGAAATCTTATCATTCTTTTAAACTTTCAAATACATAAACTGATCTTTAGACTCTTTTACTTGCTTTTCTTATTCACTTTTCTTAGAAATCCTATCATTCTTTTAAACTTCTAGTTCTTAAAACTTCCAAATACATAAACTGATCTTCAGACTCTTTTACTTGCTTTTCTTATTCACTTTTCTTAGAAATCTTATCTAGTTCTTAAAACTTTCAAATACATAAACTGATCTTCAGACTCTTTTACTTGCTTTTCTTATTCACTTTTCTTAGAAATCCTATCATTCTTTTAAACTTCTAGTTCTTAAAACTTTCAAATACATAAACTGATCTTCAGACTCTTTTACTTGCTTTTCTTATTCACTTTTCTTAGAAATCCTATCTAGTTCTTAAAACTTTCAAATACATAAACTGATCTTCAGACTCTTTTACTTGCTTTTCTTATTCACTTTTCTTAGAAATCTTATCATTCTTTTAAACTTCTAGTTCTTAAAACTTTCAAATACATAAACTGATCTTCAGACTCATTTACTTGCTTTTCTTATTCACTTTTCTTAGAAATCTTATCTAGTTCTTAAAACTTTCAAATACATAAACTGATCTTCAGACTCTTTTACTTGCTTTTCTTATTCACTTTTCTTAGAAATCTTATCATTCTTTTAAACTTCTAGTTCTTAAAACTTTCAAATACATAAACTGATCTTCAGACTCATTTACTTGCTTTTCTTATTCACTTTTCTTAGAAATCCTATCATTCTTTCAAACTTCTAGTTCATAAAACTTTCAAATACATAAACTGATCTTCAGACTCTTTTACTTGCTTTTCTTATTCACTTTTCTCAGAAATCTTATCATTCTTTTAAACTTCTAGTTCTTAAAACTTTCAAATACATAAACTGATCTTCAGACTCTTTTACTTGCTTTTCTTATTCACTTTTCTTAGAAATCCTATCATTCTTTTAAACTTCTAGTTCTAAAAAACTTTCAAATACATAAACTGATCTTCAGACTCTTTTACTTGCTTTTCTTATTCACTTTTCTTAGAAATCTTATCATTCTTTTAAACTTCTAGTTCTTAAAACTTTCAAATACATAAACTGATCTTCAGACTCTTTTACTTGCTTTTCTTATTCACTTTTCTTAGAAATCTTATATAGTTCTTAAAACTTTCAAATACATAAACTGATCTTCAGACTCTTTTACTTGCTTTTCTTATTCACTTTTCTTAGAAATCCTATCATTCTTTTAAACTTCTAGTTCATAAAACTTTCAAATACATAAACTGATCTTCAGACTCTTTTACTTGCTTTTCTTATTCACTTTTCTTAGAAATCTTATATAGTTCTTAAAACTATCAAATACATAAACTGATCTTCAGACTCTTTTACTTGCTTTTCTTATTCACTTTTCTTCGAAATCTTATCATTCTTTTAAACTTCTAGTTCTTAAAACTTTCAAATACATAAACTGATCTTCAGACTCTTTTACTTGCTTTTCTTATTCACTTTTCTTAGAAATCCTATTATTCTTTTAAACTTCTAGTTCTTAAAACTTTCAAATACATAAACTGATCTTCAGACTCTTTTACTTGCTTTTCTTATTCACTTTTCTTAGAAATCTTATATAGTTCTTAAAACTTTCAAATACATAAACTGATCTTCAGACTCTTTTACTTGCTTTTCTTATTCACTTTTCTTAGAAATCTTATCATTCTTTTAAACTTCTAGTTCTTAAAACTTTCAAATACATAAACTGATCTTCAGACTCTTTTACTTGCTTTTCTTATTCACTTTTCTTAGAAATCTTATATAGTTCTTAAAACTTTCAAATACATAAACTGATCTTCAGACTCTTTTACTTGCTTTTCTTATTCACTTTTCTTAGAAATCCTATCATTCTTTTAAACTTCTAGTTCTTAAAACTTTCAAATACATAAACTGATCTTCAGACTCTTTTACTTGCTTTTCTTATTCACTTTTCTTAGAAATCTTATCTAGTTCTTAAAACTTTCAAATACATAAACTGATCTTCAGACTCTTTTACTTGCTTTTCTTATTCACTTTTCTTAGAAATCTTATCATTCTTTTAAACTTCTTGTTCTTAAAACTTTCAAATACATAAACTGATCTTCAGACTCATTTACTTGCTTTTCTTATTCACTTTTCTTAGAAATCCTATCATTCTTTCAAACTTCTAGTTCATAAAACTTTCAAATACATAAACTGATCTTCAGACTCTTTTACTTGCTTTTCTTATTCACTTTTCTCAGAAATCTTATCATTCTTTTAAACTTCTAGTTCTTAAAACTTTCAAATACATAAACTGATCTTCAGACTCTTTTACTTGCTTTTCTTATTCACTTTTCTTAGAAATCCTATCATTCTTTTAAACTTCTAGTTCTAAAAAACTTTCAAATACATAAACTGATCTTCAGACACTTTTACTTGCTTTTCTTATTCACTTTTCTTAGAAATCTTATCATTCTTTTAAACTTCTAGTTCTTAAAACTTTCAAATACATAAACTGATCTTCAGACTCTTTTACTTGCTTTTCTTATTCACTTTTCTTAGAAATCTTATATAGTTCTTAAAACTTTCAAATACATAAACTGATCTTCAGACTCTTTTACTTGCTTTTCTTATTCACTTTTCTTAGAAATCCTATCATTCTTTTAAACTTCTAGTTCATAAAACTTTCAAATACATAAACTGATCTTCAGACTCTTTTACTTGCTTTTCTTATTCACTTTTCTTAGAAATCTTATATAGTTCTTAAAACTATCAAATACATAAACTGATCTTCAGACTCTTTTACTTGCTTTTCTTATTCACTTTTCTTCGAAATCTTATCATTCTTTTAAACTTCTAGTTCTTAAAACTTTCAAATACATAAACTGATCTTCAGACTCTTTTACTTGCTTTTCTTATTCACTTTTCTTAGAAATCTTATCATTCTTTTAAACTTCTAGTTCTTAAAACTTTCAAATACATAAACTGATCTTCAGACTCTTTTACTTGCTTTTCTTATTCACTTTTCTTAGAAATCCTATCATTCTTTTAAACTTCTAGTTCTTAAAACTTTCAAATACATAAACTGATCTTTAGACTCTTTTACTTGTTTTTCTTATTCACTTTTCTTAGAAATCCTATCATTCTTTTAAACTTCTAGTTTTTAAAACTTTCAAATACATAAACTGATCTTCAGACTCTTTTACTTGCTTTTCTTATTCACTTTTCTTAGAAATCTTATATAGTTCTTAAAACTTTCAAATACATAAACTGATCTTCAGACTCTTTTACTTGCTTTTCTTATTCACTTTTCTTAGAAATCCTATCATTCTTTTAAACTTCTAGTTCATAAAACTTTCAAATACATAAACTGATCTTCAGACTCTTTTACTTGCTTTTCTTATTCACTTTTCTTAGAAATCTTATATAGTTCTTAAAACTTTCAAATACATAAACTGATCTTCAGACTCTTTTACTTGCTTTTCTTATTCACTTTTCTTAGAAATCTTATCTAGTTCTTAAAATTTTCAAATACATAAACTGATCTTCAGACTCTTTACTTGCTTTTCTTATTCACTTTTCTTTTAAACTTCTAGTTCTTAAAACTTTCAAATACATAAACTGATCTTCAGACTCTTTTACTTGCTTTTCTTATTCACTTTTCTTAGAAATCCTATCATTCTTTTAAACTTCTAGTTCATAAAACTTTCAAATACATAAACTGATCTTCAGACTCTTTTACTTGCTTTTCTTTTTCACTTTTCTTAGAAATCTTATCATTCTTTTAAACTTTCAAATACATAAACTGATCTTTAGACTCTTTTACTTGCTTTTCTTATTCACTTTTCTTAGAAATCTTATATAGTTCTTAAAACTTCTAGTTCTTAAAACTTCCAAATACATAAACTGATCTTCAGACTCTTTTACTTGCTTTTCTTATTCACTTTTCTTAGAAATCTTATCTAGTTCTTAAAACTTACAAATAAATAAACTGATCTTCAGACTCTTTTACTTGCTTTTCTTATTCACTTTTCTTAGAAATCCTATCATTCTTTTAAACTTCTAGTTCATAAAACTTTCAAATACATAAACTGATCTTCAGACTCTTTTACTTGCTTTTCTTATTCACTTTTCTTAGAAATCCTATCATTCTTTTAAACTTCTAGTTCTTAAAACTTTCAAATACATAAACTGATCTTCAGACTCTTTTACTTGCTTTTCTTATTCACTTTTCTTAGAAATCTTATCTAGTTCTTAAAACTTTCAAATACATAAACTGATCTTCAGACTCTTTTACTTGCTTTTCTTATTCACTTTTCTTAGAAATCTTATCATTCTTTTAAACTTCTAGTTCTTAAAACTTTCAAATACATAAACTGATCTTCAGACTCATTTACTTGCTTTTCTTATTCACTTTTCTTAGAAATCCTATCATTCTTTTAAACTTCTAGTTCTTAAAACTTTCAAATACATAAACTGATCTTCAGACTCTTTTACTTGCTTTTCTTATTCACTTTTCTTAGAAATCTTATCTAGTTCTTAAAACTTACAAATAAATAAACTGATCTTCAGACTCTTTTACTTGCTTTTCTTATTCACTTTTCTTAGAAATCCTATCATTCTTTTAAACTTCTAGTTTTTAAAACTTTCAAATACATAAACTGATCTTCAGACTCTTTTACTTGCTTTTCTTATTCACTTTTCTTAGAAATCTTATATAGTTCTTAAAACTTTCAAATACATAAACTGATCTTCAGACTCTTTTACTTGCTTTTCTTATTCACTTTTCTTAGAAATCCTATCATTCTTTTAAACTTCTAGTTCATAAAACTTTCAAATACATAAACTGATCTTCAGACTCTTTTACTTGCTTTTCTTATTCACTTTTCTTAGAAATCTTATATAGTTCTTAAAACTTTCAAATACATAAACTGATCTTCAGACTCTTTTACTTGCTTTTCTTATTCACTTTTCTTAGAAATCTTATCTAGTTCTTAAAATTTTCAAATACATAAACTGATCTTCAGACTCTTTACTTGCTTTTCTTATTCACTTTTCTTTTAAACTTCTAGTTCTTAAAACTTTCAAATACATAAACTGATCTTCAGACTCTTTTACTTGCTTTTCTTATTCACTTTTCTTAGAAATCCTATCATTCTTTTAAACTTCTAGTTCATAAAACTTTCAAATACATAAACTGATCTTCAGACTCTTTTACTTGCTTTTCTTTTTCACTTTTCTTAGAAATCTTATCATTCTTTTAAACTTTCAAATACATAAACTGATCTTTAGACTCTTTTACTTGCTTTTCTTATTCACTTTTCTTAGAAATCTTATATAGTTCTTAAAACTTCTAGTTCTTAAAACTTCCAAATACATAAACTGATCTTCAGACTCTTTTACTTGCTTTTCTTATTCACTTTTCTTAGAAATCTTATCTAGTTCTTAAAACTTACAAATAAATAAACTGATCTTCAGACTCTTTTACTTGCTTTTCTTATTCACTTTTCTTAGAAATCCTATCATTCTTTTAAACTTCTAGTTCATAAAACTTTCAAATACATAAACTGATCTTCAGACTCTTTTACTTGCTTTTCTTATTCACTTTTCTTAGAAATCCTATCATTCTTTTAAACTTCTAGTTCTTAAAACTTTCAAATACATAAACTGATCTTCAGACTCTTTTACTTGCTTTTCTTATTCACTTTTCTTAGAAATCTTATCTAGTTCTTAAAACTTTCAAATACATAAACTGATCTTCAGACTCTTTTACTTGCTTTTCTTATTCACTTTTCTTAGAAATCTTATCATTCTTTTAAACTTCTAGTTCTTAAAACTTTCAAATACATAAACTGATCTTCAGACTCATTTACTTGCTTTTCTTATTCACTTTTCTTAGAAATCCTATCATTCTTTCAAACTTCTAGTTCATAAAACTTTCAAATACATAAACTGATCTTCAGACTCTTTTACTTGCTTTTCTTATTCACTTTTCTCAGAAATCTTATCATTCTTTTAAACTTCTAGTTCTTAAAACTTTCAAATACATAAACTGATCTTCAGACTCTTTTACTTGCTTTTCTTATTCACTTTTCTTAGAAATCCTATCATTCTTTTAAACTTCTAGTTCTTAAAACTTTCAAATACATAAACTGATCTTCAGACTCTTTTACTTGCTTTTCTTATTCACTTTTCTTAGAAATCTTATATAGTTCTTAAAACTTTCAAATACATAAACTGATCTTCAGACTCTTTTACTTGCTTTTCTTTTTCACTTTTCTTAGAAATCCTATCATTCTTTTAAACTTCTAGTTCTTAAAACTTTCAAATACATAAACTGATCTTCAGACTCTTTTACTTGCTTTTCTTATTCACTTTTCTTAGAAATCCTATCTAGTTCTTAAAACTTTCAAATACATAAACTGATCTTCAGACTCTTTTACTTGCTTTTCTTATTCACTTTTCTTAGAAATCCTATCATTCTTTTAAACTTCTAGTTCTTAAAACTTTCAAATACATAAACTGATCTTCAGACTCTTTTACTTGCTTTTCTTATTCACTTTTCTTAGAAATCTTATATAGTTCTTAAAACTTTCAAATACATAAACTGATCTTCAGACTCTTTTACTTGCTTTTCTTATTCACTTTTCTTAGAAATCTTATCATTCTTTTAAACTTCTAGTTCTTAAAACTTTCAAATACATAAACTGATCTTCAGACTCTTTTACTTGCTTTTCTTATTCACTTTTCTTAGAAATCTTATATAGTTCTTAAAACTTTCAAATACATAAACTGATCTTCAGACTCTTTTACTTGCTTTTCTTATTCACTTTTCTTAGAAATCCTATCATTCTTTTAAACTTCTAGTTCTTAAAACTTTCAAATACATAAACTGATCTTCAGACTCATTTACTTGCTTTTCTTATTCACTTTTCTTAGAAATCTTATATAGTTCTTAAAACTTTCAAATACATAAACTGATCTTCAGACTCTTTTACTTGCTTTTCTTATTCACTTTTCTTAGAAATCCTATCATTCTTTTAAACTTCTAGTTCTTAAAACTTTCAAATACATAAACTGATCTTCAGGACTCTTTTACTTGCTTTTCTTATTCACTTTTCTTAGAAATCCTATCATTCTTTTAAACTTCTAGTTCTTAAAACTTTCAAATACATAAACTGATCTTCAGACTCTTTTACTTGCTTTTCTTATTCACTTTTCTTAGAAATCTTATATAGTTCTTAAAACTTTCAAATACATAAACTGATCTTCAGACTCTTTTACTTGCTTTTCTTATTCACTTTTCTTAGAAATCCTATCATTCTTTTAAACTTCTAGTTCATAAAACTTTCAAATACATAAACTGATCTTCAGACTCTTTTACTTGCTTTTCTTTTTCACTTTTCTTAGAAATCTTATATAGTTCTTAAAACTTTCAAATACATAAACTGATCTTTAGACTCTTTTACTTGCTTTTCTTATTCACTTTTCTTAGAAATCCTATCATTCTTTTAAACTTCTAGTTCTTAAAACTTTCAAATACATAAACTGATCTTCAGACTCTTTTACTTGCTTTTCTTATTCACTTTTCTTAGAAATCTTATATAGTTCTTAAAACTTTCAAATACATAAACTGATCTTCAGACTCTTTTACTTGCTTTTCTTATTCACTTTTCTTAGAAATCCTATCATTCTTTTAAACTTCTAGTTCATAAAACTTTCAAATACATAAACTGATCTTTAGACTCTTTTACTTGCTTTTCTTTTTCACTTTTCTTAGAAATCTTATATAGTTCTTAAAACTTTCAAATACATAAACTGATCTTCAGACTCTTTTACTTGCTTTTCTTATTCACTTTTCTTAGAAATCTTATCTAGTTCTTAAAATTTTCAAATACATAAACTGATCTTCAGACTCTTTACTTGCTTTTCTTATTCACTTTTCTTTTAAACTTCTAGTTCTTAAAACTTTCAAATACATAAACTGATCTTCAGACTCTTTTACTTGCTTTTCTTATTCACTTTTCTTAGAAATCCTATCATTCTTTTAAACTTTTAGTTCATAAAACTTTCAAATACATAAACTGATCTTCAGACTCTTTTACTTGCTTTTCTTTTTCACTTTTCTTAGAAATCTTATCATTCTTTTAAACTTTCAAATACATAAACTGATCTTTAGACTCTTTTACTTGCTTTTCTTATTCACTTTTCTTAGAAATCTTATATAGTTCTTAAAACTTCTAGTTCTTAAAACTTCCAAATACATAAACTGATCTTCAGACTCTTTTACTTGCTTTTCTTATTCACTTTTCTTAGAAATCTTATCTAGTTCTTAAAACTTACAAATAAATAAACTGATCTTCAGACTCTTTTACTTGCTTTTCTTATTCACTTTTCTTAGAAATCCTATCATTCTTTTAAACTTCTAGTTCATAAAACTTTCAAATACATAAACTGATCTTCAGACTCTTTTACTTGCTTTTCTTATTCACTTTTCTTAGAAATCCTATCATTCTTTTAAACTTCTAGTTCTTAAAACTTTCAAATACATAAACTGATCTTCAGACTCTTTTACTTGCTTTTCTTATTCACTTTTCTTAGAAATCTTATCTAGTTCTTAAAACTTTCAAATACATAAACTGATCTTCAGACTCTTTTACTTGCTTTTCTTATTCACTTTTCTTAGAAATCTTATCATTCTTTTAAACTTCTAGTTCTTAAAACTTTCAAATACATAAACTGATCTTCAGACTCATTTACTTGCTTTTCTTATTCACTTTTCTTAGAAATCCTATCATTCTTTCAAACTTCTAGTTCATAAAACTTTCAAATACATAAACTGATCTTCAGACTCTTTTACTTGCTTTTCTTATTCACTTTTCTCAGAAATCTTATCATTCTTTTAAACTTCTAGTTCTTAAAACTTTCAAATACATAAACTGATCTTCAGACTCTTTTACTTGCTTTTCTTATTCACTTTTCTTAGAAATCCTATCATTCTTTTAAACTTCTAGTTCTTAAAACTTTCAAATACATAAACTGATCTTCAGACTCTTTTACTTGCTTTTCTTATTCACTTTTCTTAGAAATCTTATATAGTTCTTAAAACTTTCAAATACATAAACTGATCTTCAGACTCTTTTACTTGCTTTTCTTTTTCACTTTTCTTAGAAATCCTATCATTCTTTTAAACTTCTAGTTCTTAAAACTTTCAAATACATAAACTGATCTTCAGACTCTTTTACTTGCTTTTCTTATTCACTTTTCTTAGAAATCCTATCTAGTTCTTAAAACTTTCAAATACATAAACTGATCTTCAGACTCTTTTACTTGCTTTTCTTATTCACTTTTCTTAGAAATCCTATTATTCTTTTAAACTTCTAGTTCTTAAAACTTTCAAATACATAAACTGATCTTCAGACTCTTTTACTTGCTTTTCTTATTCACTTTTCTTAGAAATCTTATATAGTTCTTAAAACTTTCAAATACATAAACTGATCTTCAGACTCTTTTACTTGCTTTTCTTATTCACTTTTCTTAGAAATCTTATCATTCTTTTAAACTTCTAGTTCTTAAAACTTTCAAATACATAAACTGATCTTCAGACTCTTTTACTTGCTTTTCTTATTCACTTTTCTTAGAAATCTTATATAGTTCTTAAAACTTTCAAATACATAAACTGATCTTCAGACTCTTTTACTTGCTTTTCTTATTCACTTTTCTTAGAAATCCTATCATTCTTTTAAACTTCTAGTTCTTAAAACTTTCAAATACATAAACTGATCTTCAGACTCTTTTACTTGCTTTTCTTATTCACTTTTCTTAGAAATCTTATATAGTTCTTAAAACTTTCAAATACATAAACTGATCTTCAGACTCTTTTACTTGCTTTTCTTATTCACTTTTCTTAGAAATCTTATATAGTTCTTAAAACTTTCAAATACATAAACTGATCTTCAGACTCTTTTACTTGCTTTTCTTTTTCACTTTTCTTAGAAATCTTATCATTCTTTTAAACTTTCAAATACATAAACTGATCTTTAGACTCTTTTACTTGCTTTTCTTATTCACTTTTCTTAGAAATCTTATATAGTTCTTAAAACTTCTAGTTCTTAAAACTTCCAAATACATAAACTGATCTTCAGACTCTTTTACTTGCTTTTCTTATTCACTTTTCTTAGAAATCTTATCTAGTTCTTAAAACTTACAAATAAATAAACTGATCTTCAGACTCTTTTACTTGCTTTTCTTATTCACTTTTCTTAGAAATCCTATCATTCTTTTAAACTTCTAGTTCATAAAACTTTCAAATACATAAACTGATCTTCAGACTCTTTTACTTGCTTTTCTTATTCACTTTTCTTAGAAATCCTATCATTCTTTTAAACTTCTAGTTCTTAAAACTTTCAAATACATAAACTGATCTTCAGACTCTTTTACTTGCTTTTCTTATTCACTTTTCTTAGAAATCTTATCTAGTTCTTAAAACTTTCAAATACATAAACTGATCTTCAGACTCTTTTACTTGCTTTTCTTATTCACTTTTCTTAGAAATCTTATCATTCTTTTAAACTTCTAGTTCTTAAAACTTTCAAATACATAAACTGATCTTCAGACTCATTTACTTGCTTTTCTTATTCACTTTTCTTAGAAATCCTATCATTCTTTCAAACTTCTAGTTCATAAAACTTTCAAATACATAAACTGATCTTCAGACTCTTTTACTTGCTTTTCTTATTCACTTTTCTCAGAAATCTTATCATTCTTTTAAACTTCTAGTTCTTAAAACTTTCAAATACATAAACTGATCTTCAGACTCTTTTACTTGCTTTTCTTATTCACTTTTCTTAGAAATCCTATCATTCTTTTAAACTTCTAGTTCTTAAAACTTTCAAATACATAAACTGATCTTCAGACTCTTTTACTTGCTTTTCTTATTCACTTTTCTTAGAAATCTTATATAGTTCTTAAAACTTTCAAATACATAAACTGATCTTCAGACTCTTTTACTTGCTTTTCTTTTTCACTTTTCTTAGAAATCCTATCATTCTTTTAAACTTCTAGTTCTTAAAACTTTCAAATACATAAACTGATCTTCAGACTCTTTTACTTGCTTTTCTTATTCACTTTTCTTAGAAATCCTATCTAGTTCTTAAAACTTTCAAATACATAAACTGATCTTCAGACTCTTTTACTTGCTTTTCTTATTCACTTTTCTTAGAAATCCTATCATTCTTTTAAACTTCTAGTTCTTAAAACTTTCAAATACATAAACTGATCTTCAGACTCTTTTACTTGCTTTTCTTATTCACTTTTCTTAGAAATCTTATATAGTTCTTAAAACTTTCAAATACATAAACTGATCTTCAGACTCTTTTACTTGCTTTTCTTATTCACTTTTCTTAGAAATCTTATCATTCTTTTAAACTTCTAGTTCTTAAAACTTTCAAATACATAAACTGATCTTCAGACTCTTTTACTTGCTTTTCTTATTCACTTTTCTTAGAAATCTTATATAGTTCTTAAAACTTTCAAATACATAAACTGATCTTCAGACTCTTTTACTTGCTTTTCTTATTCACTTTTCTTAGAAATCCTATCATTCTTTTAAACTTCTAGTTCTTAAAACTTTCAAATACATAAACTGATCTTCAGACTCATTTACTTGCTTTTCTTATTCACTTTTCTTAGAAATCTTATATAGTTCTTAAAACTTTCAAATACATAAACTGATCTTCAGACTCTTTTACTTGCTTTTCTTATTCACTTTTCTTAGAAATCCTATCATTCTTTTAAACTTCTAGTTCTTAAAACTTTCAAATACATAAACTGATCTTCAGACTCTTTTACTTGCTTTTCTTATTCACTTTTCTTAGAAATCCTATCATTCTTTTAAACTTCTAGTTCTTAAAACTTTCAAATACATAAACTGATCTTCAGACTCTTTTACTTGCTTTTCTTATTCACTTTTCTTAGAAATCTTATATAGTTCTTAAAACTTTCAAATACATAAACTGATCTTCAGACTCTTTTACTTGCTTTTCTTATTCACTTTTCTTAGAAATCCTATCATTCTTTTAAACTTCTAGTTCATAAAACTTTCAAATACATAAACTGATCTTCAGACTCTTTTACTTGCTTTTCTTTTTCACTTTTCTTAGAAATCTTATATAGTTCTTAAAACTTTCAAATACATAAACTGATCTTTAGACTCTTTTACTTGCTTTTCTTATTCACTTTTCTTAGAAATCCTATCATTCTTTTAAACTTCTAGTTCTTAAAACTTTCAAATACATAAACTGATCTTCAGACTCTTTTACTTGCTTTTCTTATTCACTTTTCTTAGAAATCTTATATAGTTCTTAAAACTTTCAAATACATAAACTGATCTTCAGACTCTTTTACTTGCTTTTCTTATTCACTTTTCTTAGAAATCCTATCATTCTTTTAAACTTCTAGTTCATAAAACTTTCAAATACATAAACTGATCTTTAGACTCTTTTACTTGCTTTTCTTTTTCACTTTTCTTAGAAATCTTATATAGTTCTTAAAACTTTCAAATACATAAACTGATCTTCAGACTCTTTTACTTGCTTTTCTTATTCACTTTTCTTAGAAATCTTATCTAGTTCTTAAAATTTTCAAATACATAAACTGATCTTCAGACTCTTTTACTTGCTTTTCTTTTTCACTTTTCTTAGAAATCTTATCATTCTTTTAAACTTTCAAATACATAAACTGATCTTTAGACTCTTTTACTTGCTTTTCTTATTCACTTTTCTTAGAAATCTTATATAGTTCTTAAAACTTCTAGTTCTTAAAACTTCCAAATACATAAACTGATCTTCAGACTCTTTTACTTGCTTTTCTTATTCACTTTTCTTAGAAATCTTATCTAGTTCTTAAAACTTACAAATAAATAAACTGATCTTCAGACTCTTTTACTTGCTTTTCTTATTCACTTTTCTTAGAAATCCTATCATTCTTTTAAACTTCTAGTTCATAAAACTTTCAAATACATAAACTGATCTTCAGACTCTTTTACTTGCTTTTCTTATTCACTTTTCTTAGAAATCCTATCATTCTTTTAAACTTCTAGTTCTTAAAACTTTCAAATACATAAACTGATCTTCAGACTCTTTTACTTGCTTTTCTTATTCACTTTTCTTAGAAATCTTATCTAGTTCTTAAAACTTTCAAATACATAAACTGATCTTCAGACTCTTTTACTTGCTTTTCTTATTCACTTTTCTTAGAAATCTTATCATTCTTTTAAACTTCTAGTTCTTAAAACTTTCAAATACATAAACTGATCTTCAGACTCATTTACTTGCTTTTCTTATTCACTTTTCTTAGAAATCCTATCATTCTTTTAAACTTCTAGTTCATAAAACTTTCAAATACATAAACTGATCTTCAGACTCTTTTACTTGCTTTTCTTATTCACTTTTCTCAGAAATCTTATCATTCTTTTAAACTTCTAGTTCTTAAAACTTTCAAATACATAAACTGATCTTCAGACTCTTTTACTTGCTTTACTTATTCACTTTTCTTAGAAATCCTATCATTCTTTTAAACTTCTAGTTCTTAAAACTTTCAAATACATAAACTGATCTTCAGACTCTTTTACTTGCTTTTCTTATTCACTTTTCTTAGAAATCCTATCTAGTTCTTAAAACTTTCAAATACATAAACTGATCTTCAGACTCTTTTACTTGCTTTTCTTATTCACTTTTCTTAGAAATCCTATTATTCTTTTAAACTTCTAGTTCTTAAAACTTTCAAATACATAAACTGATCTTCAGACTCTTTTACTTGCTTTTCTTATTCACTTTTCTTAGAAATCTTATATAGTTCTTAAAACTTTCAAATACATAAACTGATCTTCAGACTCTTTTACTTGCTTTTCTTATTCACTTTTCTTAGAAATCTTATCATTCTTTTAAACTTCTAGTTCTTAAAACTTTCAAATACATAAACTGATCTTCAGACTCTTTTACTTGCTTTTCTTATTCACTTTTCTTAGAAATCTTATATAGTTCTTAAAACTTTCAAATACATAAACTGATCTTCAGACTCTTTTACTTGCTTTTCTTATTCACTTTTCTTAGAAATCCTATCATTCTTTTAAACTTCTAGTTCTTAAAACTTTCAAATACATAAACTGATCTTCAGACTCTTTTACTTGCTTTTCTTATTCACTTTTCTTAGAAATCTTATATAGTTCTTAAAACTTTCAAATACATAAACTGATCTTCAGACTCTTTTACTTGCTTTTCTTATTCACTTTTCTTAGAAATCTTATCATTCTTTTAAACTTCTAGTTCTTAAAACTTTCAAATACATAAACTGATCTTCAGACTCTTTTACTTGCTTTTCTTATTCACTTTTCTTAGAAATCTTATCATTCTTTTAAACTTCTAGTTCTTAAAACTTTCAAATACATAAACTGATCTTCAGACTCTTTTACTTGCTTTTCTTATTCACTTTTCTTAGAAATCTTATCATTCTTTTAAACTTCTAGTTCTTAAAACTTTCAAATACATAAACTGATCTTCAGACTCTTTTACTTGCTTTTCTTATTCACTTTTCTTAGAAATCCTATCATTCTTTTAAACTTCTAGTTCTTAAAACTTTCAAATACATAAACTGATCTTCAGACTCTTTTACTTGCTTTTCTTATTCACTTTTCTTAGAAATCCTATCATTCTTTTAAACTTCTAGTTCTTAAAACTTTCAAATACATAAACTGATCTTCAGACTCTTTTACTTGCTTTTCTTATTCACTTTTCTTAGAAATCTTATATAGTTCTTAAAACTTTCAAATACATAAACTGATCTTCAGACTCTTTTACTTGCTTTTCTTATTCACTTTTCTTAGAAATCCTATCATTCTTTTAAACTTCTAGTTCATAAAACTTTCAAATACATAAACTGATCTTCAGACTCTTTTACTTGCTTTTCTTTTTCACTTTTCTTAGAAATCTTATATAGTTCTTAAAACTTTCAAATACATAAACTGATCTTTAGACTCTTTTACTTGCTTTTCTTATTCACTTTTCTTAGAAATCCTATCATTCTTTTAAACTTCTAGTTTTTAAAACTTTCAAATACATAAACTGATCTTCAGACTCTTTTACTTGCTTTTCTTATTCACTTTTCTTAGAAATCTTATATAGTTCTTAAAACTTTCAAATACATAAACTGATCTTCAGACTCTTTTACTTGCTTTTCTTATTCACTTTTCTTAGAAATCCTATCATTCTTTTAAACTTCTAGTTCATAAAACTTTCAAATACATAAACTGATCTTTAGACTCTTTTACTTGCTTTTCTTTTTCACTTTTCTTAGAAATCTTATATAGTTCTTAAAACTTTCAAATACATAAACTGATCTTCAGACTCTTTTACTTGCTTTTCTTATTCACTTTTCTTAGAAATCTTATCTAGTTCTTAAAATTTTCAAATACATAAACTGATCTTCAGACTCTTTACTTGCTTTTCTTATTCACTTTTCTTTTAAACTTCTAGTTCTTAAAACTTTCAAATACATAAACTGATCTTCAGACTCTTTTACTTGCTTTTCTTATTCACTTTTCTTAGAAATCCTATCATTCTTTTAAACTTTTAGTTCATAAAACTTTCAAATACATAAACTGATCTTCAGACTCTTTTACTTGCTTTTCTTTTTCACTTTTCTTAGAAATCTTATCATTCTTTTAAACTTTCAAATACATAAACTGATCTTTAGACTCTTTTACTTGCTTTTCTTATTCACTTTTCTTAGAAATCTTATATAGTTCTTAAAACTTCTAGTTCTTAAAACTTCCAAATACATAAACTGATCTTCAGACTCTTTTACTTGCTTTTCTTATTCACTTTTCTTAGAAATCTTATCTAGTTCTTAAAACTTACAAATAAATAAACTGATCTTCAGACTCTTTTACTTGCTTTTCTTATTCACTTTTCTTAGAAATCCTATCATTCTTTTAAACTTCTAGTTCATAAAACTTTCAAATACATAAACTGATCTTCAGACTCTTTTACTTGCTTTTCTTATTCACTTTTCTTAGAAATCCTATCATTCTTTTAAACTTCTAGTTCTTAAAACTTTCAAATACATAAACTGATCTTCAGACTCTTTTACTTGCTTTTCTTATTCACTTTTCTTAGAAATCTTATCTAGTTCTTAAAACTTTCAAATACATAAACTGATCTTCAGACTCTTTTACTTGCTTTTCTTATTCACTTTTCTTAGAAATCTTATCATTCTTTTAAACTTCTAGTTCTTAAAACTTTCAAATACATAAACTGATCTTCAGACTCATTTACTTGCTTTTCTTATTCACTTTTCTTAGAAATCCTATCATTCTTTCAAACTTCTAGTTCATAAAACTTTCAAATACATAAACTGATCTTCAGACTCTTTTACTTGCTTTTCTTATTCACTTTTCTCAGAAATCTTATCATTCTTTTAAACTTCTAGTTCTTAAAACTTTCAAATACATAAACTGATCTTCAGACTCTTTTACTTGCTTTTCTTATTCACTTTTCTTAGAAATCCTATCATTCTTTTAAACTTCTAGTTCTTAAAACTTTCAAATACATAAACTGATCTTCAGACTCTTTTACTTGCTTTTCTTATTCACTTTTCTTAGAAATCTTATATAGTTCTTAAAACTTTCAAATACATAAACTGATCTTCAGACTCTTTTACTTGCTTTTCTTTTTCACTTTTCTTAGAAATCCTATCATTCTTTTAAACTTCTAGTTCTTAAAACTTTCAAATACATAAACTGATCTTCAGACTCTTTACTTGCTTTTCTTATTCACTTTTCTTAGAAATCTTATATAGTTCTTAAAACTTTCAAATACATAAACTGATCTTCAGACTCTTTTACTTGCTTTTCTTATTCACTTTTCTTAGAAATCCTATTATTCTTTTAAACTTCTAGTTCTTAAAACTTTCAAATACATAAACTGATCTTCAGACTCTTTTACTTGCTTTTCTTATTCACTTTTCTTAGAAATCTTATATAGTTCTTAAAACTTTCAAATACATAAACTGATCTTCAGACTCTTTTACTTGCTTTTCTTATTCACTTTTCTTAGAAATCTTATCATTCTTTTAAACTTCTAGTTCTTAAAACTTTCAAATACATAAACTGATCTTCAGACTCTTTTACTTGCTTTTCTTATTCACTTTTCTTAGAAATCTTATCATTCTTTTAAACTTCTAGTTCTTAAAACTTTCAAATACATAAACTGATCTTCAGACTCTTTTACTTGCTTTTCTTATTCACTTTTCTTAGAAATCCTATCATTCTTTTAAACTTCTAGTTCTTAAAACTTTCAAATACATAAACTGATCTTCAGACTCTTTTACTTGCTTTTCTTATTCACTTTTCTTAGAAATCTTATATAGTTCTTAAAACTTTCAAATACATAAACTGATCTTCAGACTCTTTTACTTGCTTTTCTTATTCACTTTTCTTAGAAATCCTATCATTCTTTTAAACTTCTAGTTCATAAAACTTTCAAATACATAAACTGATCTTCAGACTCTTTTACTTGCTTTTCTTTTTCACTTTTCTTAGAAATCTTATATAGTTCTTAAAACTTTCAAATACATAAACTGATCTTTAGACTCTTTTACTTGCTTTTCTTATTCACTTTTCTTAGAAATCCTATCATTCTTTTAAACTTCTAGTTTTTAAAACTTTCAAATACATAAACTGATCTTCAGACTCTTTTACTTGCTTTTCTTATTCACTTTTCTTAGAAATCTTATATAGTTCTTAAAACTTTCAAATACATAAACTGATCTTCAGACTCTTTTACTTGCTTTTCTTATTCACTTTTCTTAGAAATCCTATCATTCTTTTAAACTTCTAGTTCATAAAACTTTCAAATACATAAACTGATCTTTAGACTCTTTTACTTGCTTTTCTTTTTCACTTTTCTTAGAAATCTTATATAGTTCTTAAAACTTTCAAATACATAAACTGATCTTCAGACTCTTTTACTTGCTTTTCTTATTCACTTTTCTTAGAAATCTTATCTAGTTCTTAAAATTTTCAAATACATAAACTGATCTTCAGACTCTTTACTTGCTTTTCTTATTCACTTTTCTTTTAAACTTCTAGTTCTTAAAACTTTCAAATACATAAACTGATCTTCAGACTCTTTTACTTGCTTTTCTTATTCACTTTTCTTAGAAATCCTATCATTCTTTTAAACTTCTAGTTCATAAAACTTTCAAATACATAAACTGATCTTCAGACTCTTTTACTTGCTTTTCTTTTTCACTTTTCTTAGAAATCTTATCATTCTTTTAAACTTTCAAATACATAAACTGATCTTTAGACTCTTTTACTTGCTTTTCTTATTCACTTTTCTTAGAAATCTTATATAGTTCTTAAAACTTCTAGTTCTTAAAACTTCCAAATACATAAACTGATCTTCAGACTCTTTTACTTGCTTTTCTTATTCACTTTTCTTAGAAATCTTATCTAGTTCTTAAAACTTACAAATAAATAAAACTGATCTTCAGACTCTTTTACTTGCTTTTCTTATTCACTTTTCTTAGAAATCCTATCATTCTTTTAAACTTCTAGTTCATAAAACTTTCAAATACATAAACTGATCTTCAGACTCTTTTACTTGCTTTTCTTATTCACTTTTCTTAGAAATCCTATCATTCTTTTAAACTTCTAGTTCTTAAAACTTTCAAATACATAAACTGATCTTCAGACTCTTTTACTTGCTTTTCTTATTCACTTTTCTTAGAAATCTTATCTAGTTCTTAAAACTTTCAAATACATAAACTGATCTTCAGACTCTTTTACTTGCTTTTCTTATTCACTTTTCTTAGAAATCTTATCATTCTTTTAAACTTCTAGTTCTTAAAACTTTCAAATACATAAACTGATCTTCAGACTCATTTACTTGCTTTTCTTATTCACTTTTCTTAGAAATCCTATCATTCTTTCAAACTTCTAGTTCATAAAACTTTCAAATACATAAACTGATCTTCAGACTCTTTTACTTGCTTTTCTTATTCACTTTTCTCAGAAATCTTATCATTCTTTTAAACTTCTAGTTCTTAAAACTTTCAAATACATAAACTGATCTTCAGACTCTTTTACTTGCTTTTCTTATTCACTTTTCTTAGAAATCCTATCATTCTTTTAAACTTCTAGTTCTTAAAACTTTCAAATACATAAACTGATCTTCAGACTCTTTTACTTGCTTTTCTTATTCACTTTTCTTAGAAATCTTATATAGTTCTTAAAACTTTCAAATACATAAACTGATCTTCAGACTCTTTTACTTGCTTTTCTTTTTCACTTTTCTTAGAAATCCTATCATTCTTTTAAACTTCTAGTTCTTAAAACTTTCAAATACATAAACTGATCTTCAGACTCTTTTACTTGCTTTTCTTATTCACTTTTCTTAGAAATCCTATCTAGTTCTTAAAACTTTCAAATACATAAACTGATCTTCAGACTCTTTTACTTGCTTTTCTTATTCACTTTTCTTAGAAATCCTATTATTCTTTTAAACTTCTAGTTCTTAAAACTTTCAAATACATAAACTGATCTTCAGACTCTTTTACTTGCTTTTCTTATTCACTTTTCTTAGAAATCTTATATAGTTCTTAAAACTTTCAAATACATAAACTGATCTTCAGACTCTTTTACTTGCTTTTCTTATTCACTTTTCTTAGAAATCTTATCATTCTTTTAAACTTCTAGTTCTTAAAACTTTCAAATACATAAACTGATCTTCAGACTCTTTTACTTGCTTTTCTTATTCACTTTTCTTAGAAATCTTATATAGTTCTTAAAACTTTCAAATACATAAACTGATCTTCAGACTCTTTTACTTGCTTTTCTTATTCACTTTTCTTAGAAATCCTATCATTCTTTTAAACTTCTAGTTCTTAAAACTTTCAAATACATAAACTGATCTTCAGACTCTTTTACTTGCTTTTCTTATTCACTTTTCTTAGAAATCTTATATAGTTCTTAAAACTTTCAAATACATAAACTGATCTTCAGACTCTTTTACTTGCTTTTCTTATTCACTTTTCTTAGAAATCTTATCATTCTTTTAAACTTCTAGTTCTTAAAACTTTCAAATACATAAACTGATCTTCAGACTCTTTTACTTGCTTTTCTTATTCACTTTTCTTAGAAATCTTATCATTCTTTTAAACTTCTAGTTCTTAAAACTTTCAAATACATAAACTGATCTTCAGACTCTTTTACTTGCTTTTCTTATTCACTTTTCTTAGAAATCTTATCATTCTTTTAAACTTCTAGTTCTTAAAACTTTCAAATACATAAACTGATCTTCAGACTCTTTTACTTGCTTTTCTTATTCACTTTTCTTAGAAATCTTATCATTCTTTTAAACTTCTAGTTCTTAAAACTTTCAAATACATAAACTGATCTTCAGACTCTTTTACTTGCTTTTCTTATTCACTTTTCTTAGAAATCCTATCATTCTTTTAAACTTCTAGTTCTTAAAACTTTCAAATACATAAACTGATCTTCAGACTCTTTTACTTGCTTTTCTTATTCACTTTTCTTAGAAATCCTATCATTCTTTTAAACTTCTAGTTCTTAAAACTTTCAAATACATAAACTGATCTTCAGACTCTTTTACTTGCTTTTCTTATTCACTTTTCTTAGAAATCTTATATAGTTCTTAAAACTTTCAAATACATAAACTGATCTTCAGACTCTTTTACTTGCTTTTCTTATTCACTTTTCTTAGAAATCCTATCATTCTTTTAAACTTCTAGTTCATAAAACTTTCAAATACATAAACTGATCTTCAGACTCTTTTACTTGCTTTTCTTTTTCACTTTTCTTAGAAATCTTATATAGTTCTTAAAACTTTCAAATACATAAACTGATCTTCAGACTCTTTTACTTGCTTTTCTTATTCACTTTTCTTAGAAATCTTATCTAGTTCTTAAAATTTTCAAATACATAAACTGATCTTCAGACTCTTTACTTGCTTTTCTTATTCACTTTTCTTTTAAACTTCTAGTTCTTAAAACTTTCAAATACATAAACTGATCTTCAGACTCTTTTACTTGCTTTTCTTATTCACTTTTCTTAGAAATCCTATCATTCTTTTAAACTTCTAGTTCATAAAACTTTCAAATACATAAACTGATCTTCAGACTCTTTTACTTGCTTTTCTTTTTCACTTTTCTTAGAAATCTTATCATTCTTTTAAACTTTCAAATACATAAACTGATCTTTAGACTCTTTTACTTGCTTTTCTTATTCACTTTTCTTAGAAATCCTATCATTCTTTTAAACTTCTAGTTCTTAAAACTTTCAAATACATAAACTGATCTTCAGACTCTTTTACTTGCTTTTCTTATTCACTTTTCTTAGAAATCTTATCTAGTTCTTAAAACTTTCAAATACATAAACTGATCTTCAGACTCTTTTACTTGCTTTTCTTATTCACTTTTCTTAGAAATCCTATCATTCTTTTAAACTTCTAGTTCATAAAACTTTCAAATACATAAACTGATCTTCAGACTCTTTTACTTGCTTTTCTTATTCACTTTTCTTAGAAATCTTATCATTCTTTTAAACTTCTAGTTCTTAAAACTTTCAAATACATAAACTGATCTTCAGACTCTTTTACTTGCTTTTCTTATTCACTTTTCTTAGAAATCTTATCTAGTTCTTAAAACTTTCAAATACATAAACTGATCTTCAGACTCTTTTACTTGCTTTTCTTATTCACTTTTCTTAGAAATCTTATCATTCTTTTAAACTTCTAGTTCTTAAAACTTTCAAATACATAAACTGATCTTCAGACTCATTTACTTGCTTTTCTTATTCACTTTTCTTAGAAATCCTATCATTCTTTCAAACTTCTAGTTCATAAAACTTTCAAATACATAAACTGATCTTCAGACTCTTTTACTTGCTTTTCTTATTCACTTTTCTCAGAAATCTTATCATTCTTTTAAACTTCTAGTTCTTAAAACTTTCAAATACATAAACTGATCTTCAGACTCTTTTACTTGCTTTTCTTATTCACTTTTCTTAGAAATCCTATCATTCTTTTAAACTTCTAGTTCTTAAAACTTTCAAATACATAAACTGATCTTCAGACTCTTTTACTTGCTTTTCTTATTCACTTTTCTTAGAAATCTTATATAGTTCTTAAAACTATCAAATACATAAACTGATCTTCAGACTCTTTTACTTGCTTTTCTTATTCACTTTTCTTCGAAATCCTATCATTCTTTTAAACTTCTAGTTCTTAAAACTTTCAAATACATAAACTGATCTTCAGACTCTTTTACTTGCTTTTCTTATTCACTTTTCTTAGAAATCCTATCTAGTTCTTAAAACTTTCAAATACATAAACTGATCTTCAGACTCTTTTACTTGCTTTTCTTATTCACTTTTCTTAGAAATCTTATCATTCTTTTAAACTTCTAGTTCTTAAAACTTTCAAATACATAAACTGATCTTCAGACTCTTTTACTTGCTTTTCTTATTCACTTTTCTTAGAAATCTTATCATTCTTTTAAACTTCTAGTTCTTAAAACTTTCAAATACATAAACTGATCTTCAGACTCTTTTACTTGCTTTTCTTATTCACTTTTCTTAGAAATCCTATCATTCTTTTAAACTTCTAGTTCTTAAAACTTTCAAATACATAAACTGATCTTCAGACTCTTTTACTTGCTTTTCTTATTCACTTTTCTTAGAAATCTTATATAGTTCTTAAAACTTTCAAATACATAAACTGATCTTCAGACTCTTTTACTTGCTTTTCTTATTCACTTTTCTTAGAAATCCTATAATTCTTTTAAACTTCTAGTTCATAAAACTTTCAAATACATAAACTGATCTTCAGACTCTTTTACTTGCTTTTCTTTTTCACTTTTCTTAGAAATCTTATATAGTTCTTAAAACTTTCAAATACATAAACTGATCTTCAGACTCTTTTACTTGCTTTTCTTATTCACTTTTCTTAGAAATCCTATCATTCTTTTAAACTTCTAGTTCTTAAAACTTTCAAATACATAAACTGATCTTTAGACTCTTTTACTTGCTTTTCTTATTCACTTTTCTTAGAAATCTTATATAGTTCTTAAAACTTTCAAATACATAAACTGATCTTCAGACTCTTTTACTTGCTTTTCTTATTCACTTTTCTTAGAAATCTTATATAGTTCTTAAAACTTTCAAATACATAAACTGATCTTCAGACTCTTTTACTTGCTTTTCTTATTCACTTTTCTTAGAAATCCTATCATTCTTTTAAACTTCTAGTTCATAAAACTTTCAAATACATAAACTGATCTTCAGACTCTTTTACTTGCTTTTCTTATTCACTTTTCTTAGAAATCTTATATAGTTCTTAAAACTTTCAAATACATAAACTGATCTTCAGACTCTTTTACTTGCTTTTCTTATTCACTTTTCTTAGAAATCTTATCATTCTTTTAAACTTCTAGTTCTTAAAACTTTCAAATACATAAACTGATCTTCAGACTCTTTTACTTGCTTTTCTTATTCACTTTTCTTAGAAATCCTATCATTCTTTTAAACTTCTAGTTCTTAAAACTTTCAAATACATAAACTGATCTTTAGACTCTTTTACTTGCTTTTCTTATTCACTTTTCTTAGAAATCCTATCATTCTTTCAAACTTCTAGTTCATAAAACTTTCAAATACATAAACTGATCTTCAGACTCTTTTACTTGCTTTTCTTATTCACTTTTCTTAGAAATCTTATCTAGTTCTTAAAACTTTCAAATACATAAACTGATCTTCAGACTCTTTTACTTGCTTTTCTTATTCACTTTTCTTAGAAATCTTATCATTCTTTTAAACTTCTAGTTCTTAAAACTTTCAAATACATAAACTGATCTTCAGACTCATTTACTTGCTTTTCTTATTCACTTTTCTTAGAAATCCTATCATTCTTTCAAACTTCTAGTTCATAAAACTTTCAAATACATAAACTGATCTTCAGACTCTTTTACTTGCTTTTCTTATTCACTTTTCTCAGAAATCTTATCATTCTTTTAAACTTCTAGTTCTTAAAACTTTCAAATACATAAACTGATCTTCAGACTCTTTTACTTGCTTTTCTTATTCACTTTTCTTAGAAATCCTATCATTCTTTTAAACTTCTAGTTCTTAAAACTTTCAAATACATAAACTGATCTTCAGACTCTTTTACTTGCTTTTCTTATTCACTTTTCTTAGAAATCTTATATAGTTCTTAAAACTATCAAATACATAAACTGATCTTCAGACTCTTTTACTTGCTTTTCTTATTCACTTTTCTTCGAAATCCTATCATTCTTTTAAACTTCTAGTTCTTAAAACTTTCAAATACATAAACTGATCTTCAGACTCTTTTACTTGCTTTTCTTATTCACTTTTCTTAGAAATCCTATCTAGTTCTTAAAACTTTCAAATACATAAACTGATCTTCAGACTCTTTTACTTGCTTTTCTTATTCACTTTTCTTAGAAATCTTATCATTCTTTTAAACTTCTAGTTCTTAAAACTTTCAAATACATAAACTGATCTTCAGACTCTTTTACTTGCTTTTCTTATTCACTTTTCTTAGAAATCTTATCATTCTTTTAAACTTCTAGTTCTTAAAACTTTCAAATACATAAACTGATCTTCAGACTCTTTTACTTGCTTTTCTTATTCACTTTTCTTAGAAATCCTATCATTCTTTTAAACTTCTAGTTCTTAAAACTTTCAAATACATAAACTGATCTTCAGACTCTTTTACTTGCTTTTCTTATTCACTTTTCTTAGAAATCTTATATAGTTCTTAAAACTTTCAAATACATAAACTGATCTTCAGACTCTTTTACTTGCTTTTCTTATTCACTTTTCTTAGAAATCCTATAATTCTTTTAAACTTCTAGTTCATAAAACTTTCAAATACATAAACTGATCTTCAGACTCTTTTACTTGCTTTTCTTTTTCACTTTTCTTAGAAATCTTATATAGTTCTTAAAACTTTCAAATACATAAACTGATCTTCAGACTCTTTTACTTGCTTTTCTTATTCACTTTTCTTAGAAATCCTATCATTCTTTTAAACTTCTAGTTCTTAAAACTTTCAAATACATAAACTGATCTTTAGACTCTTTTACTTGCTTTTCTTATTCACTTTTCTTAGAAATCTTATATAGTTCTTAAAACTTTCAAATACATAAACTGATCTTCAGACTCTTTTACTTGCTTTTCTTATTCACTTTTCTTAGAAATCTTATATAGTTCTTAAAACTTTCAAATACATAAACTGATCTTCAGACTCTTTTACTTGCTTTTCTTATTCACTTTTCTTAGAAATCCTATCATTCTTTTAAACTTCTAGTTCATAAAACTTTCAAATACATAAACTGATCTTCAGACTCTTTTACTTGCTTTTCTTATTCACTTTTCTTAGAAATCTTATATAGTTCTTAAAACTTTCAAATACATAAACTGATCTTCAGACTCTTTTACTTGCTTTTCTTATTCACTTTTCTTAGAAATCTTATCATTCTTTTAAACTTCTAGTTCTTAAAACTTTCAAATACATAAACTGATCTTCAGACTCTTTTACTTGCTTTTCTTATTCACTTTTCTTAGAAATCCTATCATTCTTTTAAACTTCTAGTTCTTAAAACTTTCAAATACATAAACTGATCTTTAGACTCTTTTACTTGCTTTTCTTATTCACTTTTCTTAGAAATCCTATCATTCTTTTAAACTTCTAGTTCTTAAAACTTTCAAATACATAAACTGATCTTCAGACTCTTTTACTTGCTTTTCTTATTCACTTTTCTTAGAAATCTTATATAGTTCTTAAAACTTTCAAATACATAAACTGATCTTCAGACTCTTTTACTTGCTTTTCTTATTCACTTTTCTTAGAAATCCTATCATTCTTTTAAACTTCTAGTTCATAAAACTTTCAAATACATAAACTGATCTTCAGACTCTTTTACTTGCTTTTCTTATTCACTTTTCTTAGAAATCTTATATAGTTCTTAAAACTTTCAAATACATAAACTGATCTTCAGACTCTTTTACTTGCTTTTCTTATTCACTTTTCTTAGAAATCCTATCATTCTTTTAAACTTCTAGTTCATAAAACTTTCAAATACATAAACTGATCTTCAGACTCTTTTACTTGCTTTTCTTATTCACTTTTCTTAGAAATCTTATCATTCTTTTAAACTTCTAGTTCTTAAAACTTTCAAATACATAAACTGATCTTCAGACTCTTTTACTTGCTTTTCTTATTCACTTTTCTTAGAAATCTTATATAGTTCTTAAAACTTTCAAATACATAAACTGATCTTCAGACTCTTTTACTTGCTTTTCTTATTCACTTTTCTTAGAAATCTTATCTAGTTCTTAAAACTTTCAAATACATAAACTGATCTTCAGACTCTTTACTTGCTTTTCTTATTCACTTTTCTTAGAAATCTTATATAGTTCTTAAAACTTTCAAATACATAAACTGATCTTCAGACTCTTTTACTTGCTTTTCTTTTTCACTTTTCTTAGAAATCCTATCATTCTTTTAAACTTCTAGTTCATAAAACTTTCAAATACATAAACTGATCTTCAGACTCTTTTACTTGCTTTTCTTATTCACTTTTCTTAGAAATCTTATATAGTTCTTAAACTTTCAAATACATAAACTGATCTTCAGACTCTTTTACTTGCTTTTCTTATTCACTTTTCTCAGAAATCTTATCATTCTTTTAAACTTCTAGTTCTTAAAACTTTCAAATACATAAACTGATCTTCAGACTCTTTTACTTGCTTTTCTTATTCACTTTTCTTAGAAATCTTATCATTCTTTTAAACTTCTAGTTCTTAAAACTTTCAAATACATAAACTGATCTTCAGACTCTTTTACTTGCTTTTCTTATTCACTTTTCTTAGAAATCCTATCATTCTTTTAAACTTCTAGTTCGTAAAACTTTCAAATACATAAACTGATCTTCAGACTCTTTTACTTGCTTTTCTTATTAACTTTTCTTAGAAATCCTATCATTCTTTTAAACTTCTAGTTCTTAAAACTTTCAAATACATAAACTGATCTTCAGACTCTTTTACTTGCTTTTCTTATTCACTTTTCTTAGAAATCCTATCTAGTTCTTAAAACTTTCAAATACATAAACTGATCTTCAGACTCTTTTACTTGCTTTTCTTATTCACTTTTCTTAGAAATCTTATATAGTTCTTAAAACTTTCAAATACATAAACTGATCTTCAGACTCTTTTACTTGCTTTTCTTATTCACTTTTCTTAGAAATCCTATCATTCTTTTAAACTTCTAGTTCATAAAACTTTCAAATACATAAACTGATCTTCAGACTCTTTTACTTGCTTTTCTTATTCACTTTTCTTAGAAATCTTATATAGTTCTTAAAACTTTCAAATACATAAACTGATCTTCAGACTCTTTTACTTGCTTTTCTTATTCACTTTTCTTAGAAATCCTATCATTCTTTTAAACTTCTAGTTCTTAAAACTTTTAAATACATAAACTGATCTTTAGACTCTTTTACTTGCTTTTCTTATTCACTTTTCTTAGAAATCTTATCATTCTTTTAAACTTCTAGTTCTTAAAACTTTCAAATACATAAACTGATCTTCAGACTCTTTTACTTGCTTTTCTTATTCACTTTTCTTAGAAATCTTATATAGTTCTTAAAACTTTCAAATACATAAACTGATCTTCAGACTCTTTTACTTGCTTTTCTTATTCACTTTTCTTAGAAATCTTATATAATTCTTAAAACTTTCAAATACATAAACTGATCTTCAGACTCTTTTACTTGCTTTTCTTATTCACTTTTCTTAGAAATCCTATCATTCTTTTAAACTTCTAGTTCTTAAAACTTTCAAATACATAAACTGATCTTTAGACTCTTTTACTTGCTTTTCTTATTCACTTTTCTTAGAAATCTTATCATTCTTTTAAACTTCTAGTTCTTAAAACTTTCAAATACATAAACTGATCTTCAGACTCTTTTACTTGCTTTTCTTATTAACTTTTCTTAGAAATCTTATATAGTTCTTAAAACTTTCAAATACATAAACTGATCTTCAGACTCTTTTACTTGCTTTTCTTATTCACTTTTCTTAGAAATCTTATCTAGTTCTTAAAATTTTCAAATACATAAACTGATCTTCAGACTTTTTACTTGCTTTTCTTATTCACTTTTCTTTTAAACTTCTAGTTCTTAAAACTTTCAAATACATAAACTGATCTTCAGACTCTTTTACTTGCTTTTCTTATTCACTTTTCTTAGAAATCCTATCATTCTTTTAAACTTCTAGTTCATAAAACTTTCAAATACATAAACTGATCTTCAGACTCTTTTACTTGCTTTTCTTATTCACTTTTCTTAGAAATCTTATCATTCTTTTAAACTTTCAAATACATAAACTGATCTTCAGACTCTTTTACTTGCTTTTCTTATTCACTTTTCTTAGAAATCCTATCATTCTTTTAAACTTCTAGTTCTTAAAACTTCCAAATACATAAACTGATCTTCAGACTCTTTTACTTGCTTTTCTTATTCACTTTTCTTAGAAATCTTATCATTCTTTTAAACTTTCAAATACATAAACTGATCTTTAGACTCTTTTACTTGCTTTTCTTATTCACTTTTCTTAGAAATCCTATCATTCTTTTAAACTTCTAGTTCTTAAAACTTTCAAATACATAAACTGATCTTTAGACTCTTTTACTTGCTTTTCTTATTCACTTTTCTTAGAAATCCTATCATTCTTTTAAACTTCTAGTTCTTAAAACTTTCAAATACATAAACTGATCTTCAGACTCTTTTACTTGCTTTTCTTATTCACTTTTGTTAGAAATTTTATATAGTTCTTAAAACTTTCAAATACATAAACTGATCTTCAGACTCTTTTACTTGCTTTTCTTATTCACTTTTCTTAGAAATCTTATATAGTTCTTAAAACTTTCAAATACATAAACTGATCTTCAGACTCTTTTACTTGCTTTTCTTATTCACTTTTCTTAGAAATCTTATATAGTTCTTAAAACTTTCAAATACATAAACTGATCTTCAGACTCTTTTACTTGCTTTTCTTATTCACTTTTCTTAGAAATCTTATATAGTTCTTAAAACTTTCAAATACATAAACTGATCTTCAGACTCTTTTACTTGCTTTTCTTATTCACTTTTCTTAGAAATCCTATCATTCTTTTAAACTTCTAGTTCATAAAACTTTCAAATACATAAACTGATCTTCAGACTCTTTTACTTGCTTTTCTTATTCACTTTTCTTAGAAATCTTATATAGTTCTTAAAACTTTCAAATACATAAACTGATCTTCAGACTCTTTTACTTGCTTTTCTTATTCACTTTTCTTAGAAATCCTATCATTCTTTTAAACTTCTAGTTCTTAAAACTTTCAAATACATAAACTGATCTTTAGACTCTTTTACTTGCTTTTCTTATTCACTTTTCTTAGAAATCTTATCATTCTTTTAAACTTCTAGTTCTTAAAACTTTCAAATACATAAACTGATCTTCAGACTCTTTTACTTGCTTTTCTTATTCACTTTTCTTAGAAATCTTATCATTCTTTTAAACTTCTAGTTCCTAAAACTTTCAAATACATAAACTGATCTTCAGACTCTTTTACTTGCTTTTCTTATTCACTTTTCTTAGAAATCTTATCTAGTTCTTAAAACTTTCAAATACATAAACTGATCTTCAGACTCTTTTACTTGCTTTTCTTATTCACTTTTCTTAGAAATCTTATCATTCTTTTAAACTTCTAGTTCTTAAAACTTTCAAATACATAAACTGATCTTCAGACTCTTTTACTTGCTTTTCTTATTCACTTTTCTTAGAAATCTTATCATTCTTTTAAACTTCTAGTTCTTAAAACTTTCAAATACATAAACTGATCTTCAGACTCTTTTACTTGCTTTTCTTATTCACTTTTCTTAGAAATCCTATCATTCTTTTAAACTTCTAGTTCTTAAAACTTTCAAATACATAAACTGATCTTCAGACTCTTTTACTTGCTTTTCTTATTCACTTTTCTTAGAAATCCTATCATTCTTTTAAACTTCTAGTTCTTAAAACTTTCAAATACATAAACTGATCTTCAGACTCTTTTACTTGCTTTTCTTATTCACTTTTCTTAGAAATCTTATATAGTTCTTAAAACTTTCAAATACATAAACTGATCTTCAGACTCTTTTACTTGCTTTTCTTATTCACTTTTCTTAGAAATCCTATCATTCTTTTAAACTTCTAGTTCATAAAACTTTCAAATACATAAACTGATCTTCAGACTCTTTTACTTGCTTTTCTTATTCACTTTTCTTAGAAATCTTATATAGTTCTTAAAACTTTCAAATACATAAACTGATCTTCAGACTCTTTTACTTGCTTTTCTTATTCACTTTTCTTAGAAATCCTATCATTCTTTTAAACTTCTAGTTCTTAAAACTTTCAAATACATAAACTGATCTTTAGACTCTTTTACTTGCTTTTCTTATTCACTTTTCTTAGAAATCTTATCATTCTTTTAAACTTCTAGTTCTTAAAACTTTCAAATACATAAACTGATCTTCAGACTCTTTTACTTGCTTTTCTTATTCACTTTTCTTAGAAATCTTATATAGTTCTTAAAACTTTCAAATACATAAACTGATCTTCAGACTCTTTTACTTGCTTTTCTTATTCACTTTTCTTAGAAATCTTATATAGTTCTTAAAACTTTCAAATACATAAACTGATCTTCAGACTCTTTTACTTGCTTTTCTTATTCACTTTTCTTAGAAATCCTATCATTCTTTTAAACTTCTAGTTCTTAAAACTTTCAAATACATAAACTGATCTTTAGACTCTTTTACTTGCTTTTCTTATTCACTTTTCTTAGAAATCTTATCATTCTTTTAAACTTCTAGTTCTTAAAACTTTCAAATACATAAACTGATCTTCAGACTCTTTTACTTGCTTTTCTTATTCACTTTTGTTAGAAATTTTATATAGTTCTTAAAACTTTCAAATACATAAACTGATCTTCAGACTCTTTTACTTGCTTTTCTTATTCACTTTTCTTAGAAATCTTATATAGTTCTTAAAACTTTCAAATACATAAACTGATCTTCAGACTCTTTTACTTGCTTTTCTTATTCACTTTTCTTAGAAATCTTATATAGTTCTTAAAACTTTCAAATACATAAACTGATCTTCAGACTCTTTTACTTGCTTTTCTTATTCACTTTTCTTAGAAATCCTATCATTCTTTTAAACTTCTAGTTCTTAAAACTTTCAAATACTTAAACTGATCTTCAGACTCTTTTACTTGCTTTTCTTATTCACTTTTCTTAGAAATCCTATCATTCTTTTAAACTTCTAGTTCATAAAACTTTCAAATACATAAACTGATCTTCAGACTCTTTTACTTGCTTTTCTTATTCACTTTTCTTAGAAATCTTATATAGTTCTTAAAACTTTCAAATACATAAACTGATCTTCAGACTCTTTTACTTGCTTTTCTTATTCACTTTTCTTAGAAATCTTATCATTCTTTTAAACTTCTAGTTCTTAAAACTTTCAAATACATAAACTGATCTTCAGACTCTTTTACTTGCTTTTCTTATTCACTTTTCTTAGAAATCCTATCATTCTTTTAAACTTCTAGTTCTTAAAACTTTCAAATACATAAACTGATCTTTAGACTCTTTTACTTGCTTTTCTTATTCACTTTTCTTAGAAATCCTATCATTCTTTTAAACTTCTAGTTCTTAAAACTTTCAAATACATAAACTGATCTTCAGACTCTTTTACTTGCTTTTCTTATTCACTTTTCTTAGAAATCTTATATAGTTCTTAAAACTTTCAAATACATAAACTGATCTTCAGACTCTTTTACTTGCTTTTCTTATTCACTTTTCTTAGAAATCCTATCATTCTTTTAAACTTCTAGTTCATAAAACTTTCAAATACATAAACTGATCTTCAGACTCTTTTACTTGCTTTTCTTATTCACTTTTCTTAGAAATCCTATCATTCTTTTAAACTTCTAGTTCATAAAACTTTCAAATACATAAACTGATCTTCAGACTCTTTTACTTGCTTTTCTTATTCACTTTTCTTAGAAATCTTATCATTCTTTTAAACTTCTAGTTCTTAAAACTTTCAAATACATAAACTGATCTTCAGACTCTTTTACTTGCTTTTCTTATTCACTTTTCTTAGAAATCTTATATAGTTCTTAAAACTTTCAAATACATAAACTGATCTTCAGACTCTTTTACTTGCTTTTCTTATTCACTTTTCTTAGAAATCTTATCTAGTTCTTAAAACTTTCAAATACATAAACTGATCTTCAGACTCTTTACTTGCTTTTCTTATTCACTTTTCTTAGAAATCTTATATAGTTCTTAAAACTTTCAAATACATAAACTGATCTTCAGACTCTTTTACTTGCTTTTCTTTTTCACTTTTCTTAGAAATCCTATCATTCTTTTAAACTTCTAGTTCATAAAACTTTCAAATACATAAACTGATCTTCAGACTCTTTTACTTGCTTTTCTTATTCACTTTTCTTAGAAATCTTATATAGTTCTTAAAACTTTCAAATACATAAACTGATCTTCAGACTCTTTTACTTGCTTTTCTTATTCACTTTTCTCAGAAATCTTATCATTCTTTTAAACTTCTAGTTCTTAAAACTTTCAAATACATAAACTGATCTTCAGACTCTTTTACTTGCTTTTCTTATTCACTTTTCTTAGAAATCTTATCATTCTTTTAAACTTCTAGTTCTTAAAACTTTCAAATACATAAACTGATCTTCAGACTCTTTTACTTGCTTTTCTTATTCACTTTTCTTAGAAATCCTATCATTCTTTTAAACTTCTAGTTCGTAAAACTTTCAAATACATAAACTGATCTTCAGACTCTTTTACTTGCTTTTCTTATTAACTTTTCTTAGAAATCCTATCATTCTTTTAAACTTCTAGTTCTTAAAACTTTCAAATACATAAACTGATCTTCAGACTCTTTTACTTGCTTTTCTTATTCACTTTTCTTAGAAATCCTATCTAGTTCTTAAAACTTTCAAATACATAAACTGATCTTCAGACTCTTTTACTTGCTTTTCTTATTCACTTTTCTTAGAAATCTTATATAGTTCTTAAAACTTTCAAATACATAAACTGATCTTCAGACTCTTTTACTTGCTTTTCTTATTCACTTTTCTTAGAAATCCTATCATTCTTTTAAACTTCTAGTTCATAAAACTTTCAAATACATAAACTGATCTTCAGACTCTTTTACTTGCTTTTCTTATTCACTTTTCTTAGAAATCTTATATAGTTCTTAAAACTTTCAAATACATAAACTGATCTTCAGACTCTTTTACTTGCTTTTCTTATTCACTTTTCTTAGAAATCCTATCATTCTTTTAAACTTCTAGTTCTTAAAACTTTCAAATACATAAACTGATCTTTAGACTCTTTTACTTGCTTTTCTTATTCACTTTTCTTAGAAATCTTATCATTCTTTTAAACTTCTAGTTCTTAAAACTTTCAAATACATAAACTGATCTTCAGACTCTTTTACTTGCTTTTCTTATTCACTTTTCTTAGAAATCTTATATAGTTCTTAAAACTTTCAAATACATAAACTGATCTTCAGACTCTTTTACTTGCTTTTCTTATTCACTTTTCTTAGAAATCTTATATAATTCTTAAAACTTTCAAATACATAAACTGATCTTCAGACTCTTTTACTTGCTTTTCTTATTCACTTTTCTTAGAAATCCTATCATTCTTTTAAACTTCTAGTTCTTAAAACTTTCAAATACATAAACTGATCTTTAGACTCTTTTACTTGCTTTTCTTATTCACTTTTCTTAGAAATCTTATCATTCTTTTAAACTTCTAGTTCTTAAAACTTTCAAATACATAAACTGATCTTCAGACTCTTTTACTTGCTTTTCTTATTAACTTTTCTTAGAAATCTTATATAGTTCTTAAAACTTTCAAATACATAAACTGATCTTCAGACTCTTTTACTTGCTTTTCTTATTCACTTTTCTTAGAAATCTTATCTAGTTCTTAAAATTTTCAAATACATAAACTGATCTTTAGACTTTTTACTTGCTTTTCTTATTCACTTTTCTTTTAAACTTCTAGTTCTTAAAACTTTCAAATACATAAACTGATCTTCAGACTCTTTTACTTGCTTTTCTTATTCACTTTTCTTAGAAATCCTATCATTCTTTTAAACTTCTAGTTCATAAAACTTTCAAATACATAAACTGATCTTCAGACTCTTTTACTTGCTTTTCTTTTTCACTTTTCTTAGAAATCTTATCATTCTTTTAAACTTTCAAATACATAAACTGATCTTCAGACTCTTTTACTTGCTTTTCTTATTCACTTTTCTTAGAAATCCTATCATTCTTTTAAACTTCTAGTTCTTAAAACTTCCAAATACATAAACTGATCTTCAGACTCTTTTACTTGCTTTTCTTATTCACTTTTCTTAGAAATCTTATCATTCTTTTAAACTTTCAAATACATAAACTGATCTTTAGACTCTTTTACTTGCTTTTCTTATTCACTTTTCTTAGAAATCCTATCATTCTTTTAAACTTCTAGTTCTTAAAACTTTCAAATACATAAACTGATCTTTAGACTCTTTTACTTGCTTTTCTTATTCACTTTTCTTAGAAATCCTATCATTCTTTTAAACTTCTAGTTCTTAAAACTTCCAAATACATAAACTGATCTTCAGACTCTTTTACTTGCTTTTCTTATTCACTTTTCTTAGAAATCTTATATAGTTCTTAAAACTTTCAAATACATAAACTGATCTTCAGACTCTTTTACTTGCTTTTCTTATTCACTTTTCTTAGAAATCTTATATAGTTCTTAAAACTTTCAAATACATAAACTGATCTTCAGACTCTTTTACTTGCTTTTCTTATTCACTTTTCTTAGAAATCTTATATAGTTCTTAAAACTTTCAAATACATAAACTGATCTTCAGACTCTTTTACTTGCTTTTCTTTTTCACTTTTCTTAGAAATCCTATCATTCTTTTAAACTTCTAGTTCATAAAACTTTCAAATACATAAACTGATCTTCAGACTCTTTTACTTGCTTTTCTTATTCACTTTTCTTAGAAATCCTATCATTCTTTTAAACTTCTAGTTCTTAAAACTTTCAAATACATAAACTGATCTTCAGACTCTTTTACTTGCTTTTCTTATTCACTTTTCTTAGAAATCTTATCATTCTTTTAAACTTCTAGTTCTTAAAACTTTCAAATACATAAACTGATCTTCAGACTCTTTTACTTGCTTTTCTTATTCACTTTTGTTAGAAATTTTATATAGTTCTTAAAACTTTCAAATACATAAACTGATCTTCAGACTCTTTTACTTGCTTTTCTTATTCACTTTTCTTAGAAATCTTATATAGTTCTTAAAACTTTCAAATACATAAACTGATCTTCAGACTCTTTTACTTGCTTTTCTTATTCACTTTTCTTAGAAATCTTATATAGTTCTTAAAACTTTCAAATACATAAACTGATCTTCAGACTCTTTTACTTGCTTTTCTTATTCACTTTTCTTAGAAATCCTATCATTCTTTTAAACTTCTAGTTCTTAAAACTTTCAAATACTTAAACTGATCTTCAGACTCTTTTACTTGCTTTTCTTATTCACTTTTCTTAGAAATCTTATCATTCTTTTAAACTTCTAGTTCTTAAAACTTTCAAATACATAAACTGATCTTCAGACTCTTTTACTTGCTTTTCTTATTCACTTTTCTTAGAAATCTTATCATTCTTTTAAACTTCTAGTTCTTAAAACTTTCAAATACATAAACTGATCTTCAGACTCTTTTACTTGCTTTTCTTATTCACTTTTCTTAGAAATCTTATATAGTTCTTAAAACTTTCAAATACATAAACTGATCTTCAGACTCTTTTACTTGCTTTTCTTATTCACTTTTCTTAGAAATCCTATCATTTTTTTAAACTTCTAGTTCTTAAAACTTTCAAATACATAAACTGATCTTCAGACTCTTTTACTTGCTTTTCTTATTCACTTTTCTTAGAAATCTTATCATTCTTTTAAACTTCTAGTTCTTAAAACTTTCAAATACATAAACTGATCTTCAGACTCTTTTACTTGCTTTTCTTATTCACTTTTCTTAGAAATCTTATATAGTTCTTGAAACTTTCAAATACATAAACTGATCTTCAGACTCTTTTACTTGCTTTTCTTATTCACTTTTCTTAGAAATCTTATATAGTTCTTAAAACTTTCAAATACATAAACTGATCTTCAGACTCTTTTACTTGCTTTTCTTATTCACTTTTCTTAGAAATCTTATATAGTTCTTAAAACTTTCAAATACATAAACTGATCTTCAGACTCTTTTACTTGCTTTTCTTATTCACTTTTCTTAGAAATCCTATCATTCTTTTAAACTTCTAGTTCTTAAAACTTTCAAATACTTAAACTGATCTTCAGACTCTTTTACTTGCTTTTCTTATTCACTTTTCTTAGAAATCTTATCATTCTTTTAAACTTCTAGTTCTTAAAACTTTCAAATACATAAACTGATCTTCAGACTCTTTTACTTGCTTTTCTTATTCACTTTTCTTAGAAATCTTATCATTCTTTTAAACTTCTAGTTCTTAAAACTTTCAAATACATAAACTGATCTTCAGACTCTTTTACTTGCTTTTCTTATTCACTTTTCTTAGAAATCTTATATAGTTCTTAAAACTTTCAAATACATAAACTGATCTTCAGACTCTTTTACTTGCTTTTCTTATTCACTTTTCTTAGAAATCCTATCATTTTTTTAAACTTCTAGTTCTTAAAACTTTCAAATACATAAACTGATCTTCAGACTCTTTTACTTGCTTTTCTTATTCACTTTTCTTAGAAATCTTATCATTCTTTTAAACTTCTAGTTCTTAAAACTTTCAAATACATAAACTGATCTTCAGACTCTTTTACTTGCTTTTCTTATTCACTTTTCTTAGAAATCTTATATAGTTCTTGAAACTTTCAAATACATAAACTGATCTTCAGACTCTTTTACTTGCTTTTCTTATTCACTTTTCTTAGAAATCTTATCATTCTTTTAAACTTCTAGTTCTTAAAACTTTCAAATACATAAACTGATCTTCAGACTCTTTTACTTGCTTTTCTTATTCACTTTTCTTAGAAATCTTATATAGTTCTTAAAACTTTCAAATACATAAACTGATCTTCAGACTCTTTTACTTGCTTTTCTTATTCACTTTTCTTAGAAATCTTATATAGTTCTTAAAACTTTCAAATACATAAACTGATCTTCAGACTCTTTTACTTGCTTTTCTTATTCACTTTTCTTAGAAATCTTATATAGTTCTTAAAACTTTCAAATACATAAACTGATCTTCAGACTCTTTTACTTGCTTTTCTTATTCACTTTTCTTAGAAATCCTATCATTCTTTTAAACTTCTAGTTCTTAAAACTTTCAAATACTTAAACTGATCTTCAGACTCTTTTACTTGCTTTTCTTATTCACTTTTCTTAGAAATCTTATCATTCTTTTAAACTTCTAGTTCTTAAAACTTTCAAATACATAAACTGATCTTCAGACTCTTTTACTTGCTTTTCTTATTCACTTTTCTTAGAAATCTTATCATTCTTTTAAACTTCTAGTTCTTAGAACTTTCAAATACATAAACTGATCTTCAGACTCTTTTACTTGCTTTTCTTATTCACTTTTCTTAGAAATCTTATCTAGTTCTTAAAACTTTCAAATACATAAACTGATCTTCAGACTCTTTTACTTGCTTTTCTTATTCACTTTTCTTAGAAATCCTATCATTCTTTTAAACTTCTAGTTCTTAAAACTTTCAAATACATAAACTGATCTTCAGACTCTTTTACTTGCTTTTCTTATTCACTTTTCTTAGAAATCTTATCATTCTTTTAAACTTCTAGTTCTTAAAACTTTCAAATACATAAACTGATCTTCAGACTCTTTTACTTGCTTTTCTTATTCACTTTTCTTAGAAATCTTATATAGTTCTTGAAACTATCAAATACATAAACTGATCTTCAGACTCTTTTACTTGCTTTTCTTATTCACTTTTCTTAGAAATCTTATCATTCTTTTAAACTTCTAGTTCTTAAAACTTTCAAATACATAAACTGATCTTAGGACTCTTTTACTTGCTTTTCTTATTCACTTTTCTTAGAAATCTTATATAGTTCTTAAAACTTTCAAATACATAAACTGATCTTCAGACTCTTTTACTTGCTTTTCTTATTCACTTTTCTTAGAAATCCTATCATTCTTTTAAACTTCTAGTTCATAAAACTTTCAAATACATAAACTGATCTTCAGACTCTTTTACTTGCTTTTCTTATTCACTTTTCTTAGAAATCTTTTATAGTTCTTAAAACTTTCAAATACATAAACTGATCTTCAGACTCTTTTACTTGCTTTTCTTATTCACTTTTCTTAGAAATCCTATCATTCTTTTAAACTTCTAGTTCTTAAAACTTTCAAATACATAAACTGATCTTCAGACTCTTTTACTTGCTTTTCTTATTCACTTTTCTTAGAAATCTTATATAGTTCTTAAAACTTTCAAATACATAAACTGATCTTCAGACTCTTTTACTTGCTTTTCTTATTCACTTTTCTTAGAAATCTTATCATTCTTTTAAACTTCTAGTTCTTAAAACTTTCAAATACATAAACTGATCTTTAGACTCTTTTACTTGCTTTTCTTATTCACTTTTCTTAGAAATCTTATATAGTTCTTAAAACTTTCAAATACATAAACTGATCTTCAGACTCTTTTACTTGCTTTTCTTATTCACTTTTCTTAGAAATCCTATCATTCTTTTAAACTTCTAGTTCTTAAAACTTTCAAATACATAAACTGATCTTTAGACTCTTTTACTTGCTTTTCTTATTCACTTTTCTTAGAAATCTTATCATTCTTTTAAACTTCTAGTTCTTAAAACTTTCAAATACATAAACTGATCTTCAGACTCTTTCACTTGCTTTTCTTATTCACTTTTCTTAGAAATCTTATATAGTTCTTAAAACTTTCAAATACATAAACTGATCTTCAGACTCTTTACTTGCTTTTCTTATTCACTTTTCTTAGAAATCTTATATAGTTCTTAAAACTTTCAAATACATAAACTGATCTTCAGACTCTTTTACTTGCTTTTCTTATTCACTTTTCTTAGAAATCCTATCATTCTTTTAAACTTCTAGTTCATAAAACTTTCAAATACATAAACTGATCTTCAGACTCTTTTACTTGCTTTTCTTATTCACTTTTCTTAGAAATCTTATATAGTTCTTAAAACTTTCAAATACATAAACTGATCTTCAGACTCTTTTACTTGCTTTTCTTATTCACTTTTCTTAGAAATCCTATCATTCTTTTAAACTTCTAGTTCTTAAAACTTTCAAATACTTAAACTGATCTTCAGACTCTTTTACTTGCTTTTCTTATTCACTTTTCTAAGAAATCTTATCATTCTTTTAAACTTCTAGTTCTTAAAACTTTCAAATACATAAACTGATCTTCAGACTCTTTTACTTGCTTTTCTTATTCACTTTTCTTAGAAATCTTATATAGTTCTTAAAACTTTCAAATACATAAACTGATCTTCAGACTCTTTTACTTGCTTTTCTTATTCACTTTTCTTAGAAATCCTATCATTTTTTTAAACTTCTAGTTCTTAAAACTTTCAAATACATAAACTGATCTTCAGACTCTTTTACTTGCTTTTCTTATTCACTTTTCTTAGAAATCTTATATAGTTCTTGAAACTTTCAAATACATAAACTGATCTTCAGACTCTTTTACTTGCTTTTCTTATTCACTTTTCTTAGAAATCCTATCATTCTTTTAAACTTCTAGTTCTTAAAACTTTCAAATACTTAAACTGATCTTCAGACTCTTTTACTTGCTTTTCTTATTCACTTTTCTTAGAAATCTTATCATTCTTTTAAACTTCTAGTTCTTAAAACTTTCAAATACATAAACTGATCTTCAGACTCTTTTACTTGCTTTTCTTATTCACTTTTCTTAGAAATCTTATCATTCTTTTAAACTTCTAGTTCTTAAAACTTTCAAATACATAAACTGATCTTCAGACTCTTTTACTTGCTTTTCTTATTCACTTTTCTTAGAAATCTTATATAGTTCTTAAAACTTTCAAATACATAAACTGATCTTCAGACTCTTTTACTTGCTTTTCTTATTCACTTTTCTTAGAAATCCTATCATTTTTTTAAACTTCTAGTTCTTAAAACTTTCAAATACATAAACTGATCTTCAGACTCTTTTACTTGCTTTTCTTATTCACTTTTCTTAGAAATCTTATCATTCTTTTAAACTTCTAGTTCTTAAAACTTTCAAATACATAAACTGATCTTCAGACTCTTTTACTTGCTTTTCTTATTCACTTTTCTTAGAAATCTTATATAGTTCTTGAAACTTTCAAATACATAAACTGATCTTCAGACTCTTTTACTTGCTTTTCTTATTCACTTTTCTTAGAAATCTTATCATTCTTTTAAACTTCTAGTTCTTAAAACTTTCAAATACATAAACTGATCTTCAGACTCTTTTACTTGCTTTTCTTATTCACTTTTCTTAGAAATCTTATATAGTTCTTAAAACTTTCAAATACATAAACTGATCTTCAGACTCTTTTACTTGCTTTTCTTATTCACTTTTCTTAGAAATCTTATATAGTTCTTAAAACTTTCAAATACATAAACTGATCTTCAGACTCTTTTACTTGCTTTTCTTATTCACTTTTCTTAGAAATCTTATATAGTTCTTAAAACTTTCAAATACATAAACTGATCTTCAGACTCTTTTACTTGCTTTTCTTATTCACTTTTCTTAGAAATCCTATCATTCTTTTAAACTTCTAGTTCTTAAAACTTTCAAATACTTAAACTGATCTTCAGACTCTTTTACTTGCTTTTCTTATTCACTTTTCTTAGAAATCTTATCATTCTTTTAAACTTCTAGTTCTTAAAACTTTCAAATACATAAACTGATCTTCAGACTCTTTTACTTGCTTTTCTTATTCACTTTTCTTAGAAATCTTATCATTCTTTTAAACTTCTAGTTCTTAGAACTTTCAAATACATAAACTGATCTTCAGACTCTTTTACTTGCTTTTCTTATTCACTTTTCTTAGAAATCTTATCTAGTTCTTAAAACTTTCAAATACATAAACTGATCTTCAGACTCTTTTACTTGCTTTTCTTATTCACTTTTCTTAGAAATCCTATCATTCTTTTAAACTTCTAGTTCTTAAAACTTTCAAATACATAAACTGATCTTCAGACTCTTTTACTTGCTTTTCTTATTCACTTTTCTTAGAAATCTTATCATTCTTTTAAACTTCTAGTTCTTAAAACTTTCAAATACATAAACTGATCTTCAGACTCTTTTACTTGCTTTTCTTATTCACTTTTCTTAGAAATCTTATATAGTTCTTGAAACTATCAAATACATAAACTGATCTTCAGACTCTTTTACTTGCTTTTCTTATTCACTTTTCTTAGAAATCTTATCATTCTTTTAAACTTCTAGTTCTTAAAACTTTCAAATACATAAACTGATCTTAGGACTCTTTTACTTGCTTTTCTTATTCACTTTTCTTAGAAATCTTATATAGTTCTTAAAACTTTCAAATACATAAACTGATCTTCAGACTCTTTTACTTGCTTTTCTTATTCACTTTTCTTAGAAATCCTATCATTCTTTTAAACTTCTAGTTCATAAAACTTTCAAATACATAAACTGATCTTCAGACTCTTTTACTTGCTTTTCTTATTCACTTTTCTTAGAAATCTTTTATAGTTCTTAAAACTTTCAAATACATAAACTGATCTTCAGACTCTTTTACTTGCTTTTCTTATTCACTTTTCTTAGAAATCCTATCATTCTTTTAAACTTCTAGTTCTTAAAACTTTCAAATACATAAACTGATCTTCAGACTCTTTTACTTGCTTTTCTTATTCACTTTTCTTAGAAATCTTATATAGTTCTTAAAACTTTCAAATACATAAACTGATCTTCAGACTCTTTTACTTGCTTTTCTTATTCACTTTTCTTAGAAATCTTATCATTCTTTTAAACTTCTAGTTCTTAAAACTTTCAAATACATAAACTGATCTTTAGACTCTTTTACTTGCTTTTCTTATTCACTTTTCTTAGAAATCTTATATAGTTCTTAAAACTTTCAAATACATAAACTGATCTTCAGACTCTTTTACTTGCTTTTCTTATTCACTTTTCTTAGAAATCCTATCATTCTTTTAAACTTCTAGTTCTTAAAACTTTCAAATACATAAACTGATCTTTAGACTCTTTTACTTGCTTTTCTTATTCACTTTTCTTAGAAATCTTATCATTCTTTTAAACTTCTAGTTCTTAAAACTTTCAAATACATAAACTGATCTTCAGACTCTTTCACTTGCTTTTCTTATTCACTTTTCTTAGAAATCTTATATAGTTCTTAAAACTTTCAAATACATAAACTGATCTTCAGACTCTTTACTTGCTTTTCTTATTCACTTTTCTTAGAAATCTTATATAGTTCTTAAAACTTTCAAATACATAAACTGATCTTCAGACTCTTTTACTTGCTTTTCTTATTCACTTTTCTTAGAAATCCTATCATTCTTTTAAACTTCTAGTTCATAAAACTTTCAAATACATAAACTGATCTTCAGACTCTTTTACTTGCTTTTCTTATTCACTTTTCTTAGAAATCTTATATAGTTCTTAAAACTTTCAAATACATAAACTGATCTTCAGACTCTTTTACTTGCTTTTCTTATTCACTTTTCTTAGAAATCCTATCATTCTTTTAAACTTCTAGTTCTTAAAACTTTCAAATACTTAAACTGATCTTCAGACTCTTTTACTTGCTTTTCTTATTCACTTTTCTAAGAAATCTTATCATTCTTTTAAACTTCTAGTTCTTAAAACTTTCAAATACATAAACTGATCTTCAGACTCTTTTACTTGCTTTTCTTATTCACTTTTCTTAGAAATCTTATCATTCTTTTAAACTTCTAGTTCTTAAAACTTTCAAATACATAAACTGATCTTCAGACTCTTTTACTTGCTTTTCTTATTCACTTTTCTTAGAAATCCTATCATTCTTTTAAACTTCTAGTTCTTAAAACTTTCAAATACATAAACTGATCTTTAGACTCTTTTACTTGCTTTTCTTATTCACTTTTCTTAGAAATCCTATCATTCTTTTAAACTTCTAGTTCTTAAAACTTTCAAATACATAAACTGATCTTCAGACTCTTTTACTTGCTTTTCTTATTCACTTTTCTTAGAAATCCTATCATTCTTTTAAACTTCTAGTTCTTAAAACTTTCAAATACATAAACTGATCTTCAGACTCTTTTACTTGCTTTTCTTATTCACTTTTCTTAGAAATCCTATCATTCTTTTAAACTTCTAGTTCATAAAACTTTCAAATACATAAACTGATCTTCAGACTCTTTTACTTGCTTTTCTTATTCACTTTTCTTAGAAATCTTATCATTCTTTTAAACTTTCAAATACATAAACTGATCTTCAGACTCTTTTACTTGCTTTTCTTATTCACTTTTCTTAGAAATCCTATCATTCTTTTAAACTTCTAGTTCTTAAAACTTTCAAATACATAAACTGATCTTTAGACTCTTTTACTTGCTTTTCTTATTCACTTTTCTTAGAAATCTTATCATTCTTTTAAACTTCTAGTTCTTAAAACTTTCAAATACATAAACTGATCTTCAGACTCTTTTACTTGCTTTTCTTATTCACTTTTCTTAGAAATCTTATATAGTTCTTAAAACTTTCAAATACATAAACTGATCTTCAGACTCTTTTACTTGCTTTTCTTATTCACTTTTCTTAGAAATCTTATCTAGTTCTTAAAACTTTCAAATACATAAACTGATCTTCAGACTCTTTTACTTGCTTTTCTTATTCACTTTTCTTAGAAATCTTATCTAGTTCTTAAAACTTTCAAATACATAAACTGATCTTCAGACTCTTTACTTGCTTTTCTTATTCACTTTTCTTAGAAATCTTATATAGTTCTTAAAACTTTCAAATACATAAACTGATCTTCAGACTCTTTTACTTGCTTTTCTTATTCACTTTTCTTAGAAATCCTATCATTCTTTTAAACTTCTAGTTCATAAAACTTTCAAATACATAAACTGATCTTCAGACTCTTTTACTTGCATTTCTTTTTCACTTTTCTTAGAAATCTTATCATTCTTTTAAACTTTCAAATACATAAACTGATCTTCAGACTCTTTTACTTGCTTTTCTTATTCACTTTTCTTAGAAATCTTATCATTCTTTTAAACTTCTAGTTCTTAAAACTTTCAAATACTTAAACTGATCTTCAGACTCTTTTACTTGCTTTTCTTATTCACTTTTCTTAGAAATCTTATCATTCTTTTAAACTTCTAGTTCTTAAAACTTTCAAATACATAAACTGATCTTCAGACTCTTTTACTTGCTTTTCTTATTCACTTTTCTTAGAAATCTTATATAGTTCTTGAAACTATCAAATACATAAACTGATCTTCAGACTCTTTTACTTGCTTTTCTTATTCACTTTTCTTAGAAATCTTATCATTCTTTTAAACTTCTAGTTCTTAAAACTTTCAAATACATAAACTGATCTTAGGACTCTTTTACTTGCTTTTCTTATTCACTTTTCTTAGAAATCTTTTATAGTTCTTAAAACTTTCAAATACATAAACTGATCTTCAGACTCTTTTACTTGCTTTTCTTATTCACTTTTCTTAGAAATCCTATCATTCTTTTAAACTTCTAGTTCTTAAAACTTTCAAATACATAAACTGATCTTCAGACTCTTTTACTTGCTTTTCTTATTCACTTTTCTTAGAAATCTTATATAGTTCTTAAAACTTTCAAATACATAAACTGATCTTCAGACTCTTTTACTTGCTTTTCTTATTCACTTTTCTTAGAAATCCTATCATTCTTTTAAACTTCTAGTTCATAAAACTTTCAAATACATAAACTGATCTTCAGACTCTTTTACTTGCTTTTCTTATTCACTTTTCTTAGAAATCTTATATAGTTCTTAAAACTTTCAAATACATAAACTGATCTTCAGACTCTTTTACTTGCTTTTCTTATTCACTTTTCTTAGAAATCCTATCATTCTTTTAAACTTCTAGTTCTTAAAACTTTCAAATACATAAACTGATCTTCAGACTCTTTTACTTGCTTTTCTTATTCACTTTTCTTAGAAATCTTATCATTCTTTTAAACTTCTAGTTCTTAAAACTTTCAAATACATAAACTGATCTTCAGACTCTTTTACTTGCTTTTCTTATTCACTTTTCTTAGAAATCTTATCTAGTTCTTAAAATTTTCAAATACATAAACTGATCTTCAGACTCTTTACTTGCTTTTCTTATTCACTTTTCTTAGAAATCTTATATAGTTCATAAAACTTTCAAATACATAAACTGATCTTCAGACTCTTTTACTTGCTTTTCTTATTCACTTTTCTTAGAAATCCTATCATTCTTTTAAACTTCTAGTTCATAAAACTTTCAAATACATAAACTGATCTTCAGACTCTTTTACTTGCTTTTCTTATTCACTTTTCTTAGAAATCTTATATAGTTCTTAAAACTTTCAAATACATAAACTGATCTTCAGACTCTTTTACTTGCTTTTCTTATTCACTTTTCTTAGAAATCCTATCATTCTTTTAAACTTCTAGTTCTTAAAACTTTCAAATACTTAAACTGATCTTCAGACTCTTTTACTTGCTTTTCTTATTCACTTTTCTAAGAAATCTTATCATTCTTTTAAACTTCTAGTTCTTAAAACTTTCAAATACATAAACTGATCTTCAGACTCTTTTACTTGCTTTTCTTATTCACTTTTCTTAGAAATCTTATCATTCTTTTAAACTTCTAGTTCTTAAAACTTTCAAATACATAAACTGATCTTCAGACTCTTTTACTTGCTTTTCTTATTCACTTTTCTTAGAAATCCTATCATTCTTTTAAACTTCTAGTTCTTAAAACTTTCAAATACATAAACTGATCTTTAGACTCTTTTACTTGCTTTTCTTATTCACTTTTCTTAGAAATCCTATCATTCTTTTAAACTTCTAGTTCTTAAAACTTTCAAATACATAAACTGATCTTCAGACTCTTTTACTTGCTTTTCTTATTCACTTTTCTTAGAAATCCTATCATTCTTTTAAACTTCTATCTCTTAAAACTTTCAAATACATAAACTGATCTTCAGACTCTTTTACTTGCTTTTCTTATTCACTTTTCTTAGAAATCCTATCATTCTTTTAAACTTCTAGTTCATAAAACTTTCAAATACATAAACTGATCTTCAGACTCTTTTACTTGCTTTTCTTATTCACTTTTCTTAGAAATCTTATCATTCTTTTAAACTTTCAAATACATAAACTGATCTTCAGACTCTTTTACTTGCTTTTCTTATTCACTTTTCTTAGAAATCCTATCATTCTTTTAAACTTCTAGTTCTTAAAACTTTCAAATACATAAACTGATCTTTAGACTCTTTTACTTGCTTTTCTTATTCACTTTTCTTAGAAATCTTATCATTCTTTTAAACTTCTAGTTCTTAGAACTTTCAAATACATAAACTGATCTTCAGACTCTTTTACTTGCTTTTCTTATTCACTTTTCTTAGAAATCTTATATAGTTCTTAAAACTTTCAAATACATAAACTGATCTTCAGACTCTTTTACTTGCTTTTCTTATTCACTTTTCTTAGAAATCTTATCTAGTTCTTAAAACTTTCAAATACATAAACTGATCTTCAGACTCTTTTACTTGCTTTTCTTATTCACTTTTCTTAGAAATCTTATCTAGTTCTTAAAACTTTCAAATACATAAACTGATCTTCAGACTCTTTACTTGCTTTTCTTATTCACTTTTCTTAGAAATCTTATATAGTTCTTAAAACTTTCAAATACATAAACTGATCTTCAGACTCTTTTACTTGCTTTTCTTATTCACTTTTCTTAGAAATCCTATCATTCTTTTAAACTTCTAGTTCATAAAACTTTCAAATACATAAACTGATCTTCAGACTCTTTTACTTGCATTTCTTTTTCACTTTTCTTAGAAATCTTATCATTCTTTTAAACTTTCAAATACATAAACTGATCTTCAGACTCTTTTACTTGCTTTTCTTATTCACTTTTCTTAGAAATCTTATCATTCTTTTAAACTTCTAGTTCTTAAAACTTTCAAATACTTAAACTGATCTTCAGACTCTTTTACTTGCTTTTCTTATTCACTTTTCTTAGAAATCTTATCATTCTTTTAAACTTCTAGTTCTTAAAACTTTCAAATACATAAACTGATCTTCAGACTCTTTTACTTGCTTTTCTTATTCACTTTTCTTAGAAATCTTATCATTCTTTTAAACTTCTAGTTCTTAAAACTTTCAAATACATAAACTGATCTTCAGACTCTTTTACTTGCTTTTCTTATTCACTTTTCTTAGAAATCCTATCATTCTTTTAAACTTCTAGTTCTTAAAACTTTCAAATACATAAACTGATCTTCAGACTCTTTTACTTGCTTTTCTTATTCACTTTTCTTAGAAATCTTATCATTCTTTTAAACTTCTAGTTCTTAAAACTTTCAAATACATAAACTGATCTTCAGACTCTTTTACTTGCTTTTCTTATTCACTTTTCTTAGAAATCTTATCATTCTTTTAAACTTCTAGTTCTTAAAACTTTCAAATACATAAACTGATCTTCAGACTCTTTTACTTGCTTTTCTTATTCACTTTTCTTAGAAATCCTATCATTCTTTTAAACTTCTAGTTCTTAAAACTTTCAAATACATAAACTGATCTTCAGACTCTTTTACTTGCTTTTCTTATTCACTTTTCTTAGAAATCTTATCATTCTTTTAAACTTCTAGTTCTTAAAACTTTCAAATACATAAACTGATCTTCAGACTCTTTTACTTGCTTTTCTTATTCACTTTTCTTAGAAATCTTATCATTCTTTTAAACTTCTAGTTCTTAAAACTTTCAAATACATAAACTGATCTTCAGACTCTTTTACTTGCTTTTCTTATTCACTTTTCTTAGAAATCTTATCTAGTTCTTAAAACTTTCAAATACATAAACTGATCTTCAGACTCTTTTACTTGCTTTTCTTATTCACTTTTCTTAGAAATCTTATCTAGTTCTTAAAACTTTCAAATACATAAACTGATCTTCAGACTCTTTACTTGCTTTTCTTATTCACTTTTCTTAGAAATCTTATATAGTTCTTAAAACTTTCAAATACATAAACTGATCTTCAGACTCTTTTACTTGCTTTTCTTATTCACTTTTCTTAGAAATCCTATCATTCTTTTAAACTTCTAGTTCATAAAACTTTCAAATACATAAACTGATCTTCAGACTCTTTTACTTGCATTTCTTTTTCACTTTTCTTAGAAATCTTATCATTCTTTTAAACTTTCAAATACATAAACTGATCTTCAGACTCTTTTACTTGCTTTTCTTATTCACTTTTCTTAGAAATCTTATCTAGTTCTTAAAACTTTCAAATACATAAACTGATCTTCAGACTCTTTACTTGCTTTTCTTATTCACTTTTCTTAGAAATCTTATATAGTTCTTAAAACTTTCAAATACATAAACTGATCTTCAGACTCTTTTACTTGCTTTTCTTATTCACTTTTCTTAGAAATCCTATCATTCTTTTAAACTTCTAGTTCATAAAACTTTCAAATACATAAACTGATCTTCAGACTCTTTTACTTGCTTTTCTTATTCACTTTTCTTAGAAATCCTATCATTCTTTTAAACTTCTAGTTCTTAAAACTTTCAAATACATAAACTGATCTTTAGACTCTTTTACTTGCTTTTCTTATTCACTTTTCTTAGAAATCCTATCATTCTTTTAAACTTCTAGTTCTTAAAACTTTCAAATACATAAACTGATCTTCAGACTCTTTTACTTGCTTTTCTTATTCACTTTTCTTAGAAATCTTATCTAGTTCTTAAAACTTTCAAATACATAAACTGATCTTCAGACTCTTTTACTTGCTTTTCTTATTCATTTATCTTAGAAATCCTATCATTCTTTTAAACTTCTAGTTCTTAAAACTTTCAAATACATAAACTGATCTTCAGACTCTTTTACTTGCTTTTCTTATTCACTTTTCTTAGAAATCTTATATAGTTCTTAAAACTTTCAAATACATAAACTGATCTTCAGACTCTTTTACTTGCTTTTCTTATTCACTTTTCTTAGAAATCTTATATAGTTCTTAAAACTTTCAAATACATAAAATGATCTTCAGACTCTTTTACTTGCTTTTCTTATTCACTTTTCTTAGAAATCTTATATAGTTCTTAAAACTTTCAAATACATAAACTGATCTTCAGACTCTTTTACTTGCTTTTCTTATTCACTTTTCTTAGAAATCTTATATAGTTCTTAAAACTTTCAAATACATAAACTGATCTTCAGACTCTTTTACTTGCTTTTCTTATTCACTTTTCTTAGAAATCTTATATAGTTCTTAAAACTTTCAAATACATAAAATGATCTTCAGACTCTTTACTTGCTTTTCTTATTCACTTTTCTTAGAAATCTTATATAGTTCTTAAAACTTTCAAATACATAAACTGATCTTCAGACTCTTTTACTTGCTTTTCTTATTCACTTTTCTTAGAAATCCTATCATTCTTTTAAACTTCTAGTTCATAAAACTTTCAAATACATAAACTGATCTTCAGACTCTTTTACTTGCTTTTCTTTTTCACTTTTCTTAGAAATCTTACATTCTTTTAAACTTTCAAATAGATAAACTGATCTTTAGACTCTTTTACTTGCTTTTCTTATTCACTTTTCTTAGAAATCCTATCATTCTTTTAAACTTCTAGTTCTTAAAACTTTCAAATACATAAACTGATCTTCAGACTCTTTTACTTGCTTTTCTTATTCACTTTTCTTAGAAATCTTATATAGTTCTTAAAACTTTCAAATACATAAACTGATCTTCAGACTCTTTTACTTGCTTTTCTTATTCACTTTTCTTAGAAATCCTATCATTCTTTTAAACTTCTAGTTCATAAAACTTTCAAATACATAAACTGATCTTCAGACTCTTTTACTTGCATTTCTTATTCACTTTTCTTAGAAATCTTATCATTCTTTTAAACTTTCAAATACATAAACTGATCTTCAGACTCTTTTACTTGCTTTTCTTATTCACTTTTCTTAGAAATCTTATCATTCTTTTAAACTTCTAGTTCTTAAAACTTTCAAATACATAAACTGATCTTCAGACTCTTTTACTTGCTTTTCTTATTCACTTTTCTTAGAAATCTTATCATTCTTTTAAACTTCTAGTTCTTAAAACTTTCAAATACATAAACTGATCTTCAGACTCTTTTACTTGCTTTTCTTATTCACTTTTCTTAGAAATCTTATCATTCTTTTAAACTTCTAGTTCTTAAAACTTTCAAATACATAAACTGATCTTCAGACTCTTTTACTTGCTTTTCTTATTCACTTTTCTTAGAAATCTTATCATTCTTTTAAACTTCTAGTTCTTAAAACTTTCAAATACATAAACTGATCTTCAGACTCTTTTACTTGCTTTTCTTATTAACTTTTCTTAGAAATCCTATCATTCTTTTAAACTTCTAGTTCTTAAAACTTTCAAATACATAAACTGATCTTCAGACTCTTTTACTTGCTTTTCTTATTCATTTATCTTAGAAATCTTATCATTCTTTTAAACTTCTAGTTCTTAAAACTTTCAAATACATAAACTGATCTTCAGACTCTTTTACTTGCTTTTCTTATTCACTTTTCTTAGAAATCTTATCATTCTTTTAAACTTCTAGTTCTTAAAACTTTCAAATACATAAACTGATCTTCAGACTCTTTTACTTGCTTTTCTTATTCACTTTTCTTAGAAATCTTATCATTCTTTTAAACTTCTAGTTCTTAAAACTTTCAAATACATAAACTGATCTTCAGACTCTTTTACTTGCTTTTCTTATTCACTTTTCGTAGAAATCTTATCTAGTTCTTAAAACTTTCAAATACATAAACTGATCTTCAGACTCTTTACTTGCTTTTCTTATTCACTTTTCTTAGAAATCTTATATAGTTCTTAAAACTTTCAAATACATAAACTGATCTTCAGACTCTTTTACTTGCTTTTCTTATTCACTTTTCTTAGAAATCCTATCATTCTTTTAAACTTCTAGTTCTTAAAACTTTCAAATACATAAACTGATCTTCAGACTCTTTTACTTGCTTTTCTTATTCACTTTTCTTAGAAATCTTATCATTCTTTTAAACTTTCAAATACATAAACTGATCTTAGACTCTTTTACTTGCTTTTCTTATTCACTTTTCTTAGAAATCTTATCATTCTTTTAAACTTTCAAATACATAAACTGATCTTAGACTCTTTTACTTGCTTTTCTTATTAACTTTTCTTAGAAATCCTATCATTCTTTTAAACTTCTAGTTCATAAAACTTTCAAATACATAAACTGATTTTCAGACTCTTTTACTTGCTTTTCTTATTCACTTTTCTTAGAAATCTTATCATTCTTTTAAACTTCTAGTTCTTAAAACTTTCAAATACATAAACTGATTTTCAGACTCTTTTACTTGCTTTTCTTATTCACTTTTCTTAGAAATCTTATATAGTTCTTAAAACTTTCAAATACATAAACTGATCTTCAGACTCTTTTACTTGCTTTTCTTATTCACTTTTCTTAGAAATCTTATATAGTTCTTAAAACTTTCAAATACATAAACTGATCTTCAGACTCTTTTACTTGCTTTTCTTATTCACTTTTCTTAGAAATCTTATATAGTTCTTAAAACTTTCAAATACATAAAATGATCTTCAGACTCTTTACTTGCTTTTCTTATTCACTTTTCTTAGAAATCTTATATAGTTCTTAAAACTTTCAAATACATAAACTGATCTTCAGACTCTTTTACTTGCTTTTCTTATTCACTTTTCTTAGAAATCCTATCATTCTTTTAAACTTCTAGTTCATAAAACTTTCAAATACATAAACTGATCTTCAGACTCTTTTACTTGCTTTTCTTTTTCACTTTTCTTAGAAATCTTACATTCTTTTAAACTTTCAAATAGATAAACTGATCTTTAGACTCTTTTACTTGCTTTTCTTATTCACTTTTCTTAGAAATCCTATCATTCTTTTAAACTTCTAGTTCTTAAAACTTTCAAATACATAAACTGATCTTCAGACTCTTTTACTTGCTTTTCTTATTCACTTTTCTTAGAAATCTTATATAGTTCTTAAAACTTTCAAATACATAAACTGATCTTCAGACTCTTTTACTTGCTTTTCTTATTCACTTTTCTTAGAAATCCTATCATTCTTTTAAACTTCTAGTTCATAAAACTTTCAAATACATAAACTGATCTTCAGACTCTTTTACTTGCATTTCTTTTTCACTTTTCTTAGAAATCTTATCATTCTTTTAAACTTTCAAATACATAAACTGATCTTCAGACTCTTTTACTTGCTTTTCTTATTCACTTTTCTTAGAAATCTTATCATTCTTTTAAACTTCTAGTTCTTAAAACTTTCAAATACATAAACTGATCTTCAGACTCTTTTACTTGCTTTTCTTATTCACTTTTCTTAGAAATCTTATCATTCTTTTAAACTTCTAGTTCTTAAAACTTTCAAATACATAAACTGATCTTCAGACTCTTTTACTTGCTTTTCTTATTCACTTTTCTTAGAAATCTTATCATTCTTTTAAACTTCTAGTTCTTAAAACTTTCAAATACATAAACTGATCTTCAGACTCTTTTACTTGCTTTTCTTATTCACTTTTCTTAGAAATCTTATCATTCTTTTAAACTTCTAGTTCTTAAAACTTTCAAATACATAAACTGATCTTCAGACTCTTTTACTTGCTTTTCTTATTAACTTTTCTTAGAAATCCTATCATTCTTTTAAACTTCTAGTTCTTAAAACTTTCAAATACATAAACTGATCTTCAGACTCTTTTACTTGCTTTTCTTATTCATTTATCTTAGAAATCTTATCATTCTTTTAAACTTCTAGTTCTTAAAACTTTCAAATACATAAACTGATCTTCAGACTCTTTTACTTGCTTTTCTTATTCACTTTTCTTAGAAATCTTATCATTCTTTTAAACTTCTAGTTCTTAAAACTTTCAAATACATAAACTGATCTTCAGACTCTTTTACTTGCTTTTCTTATTCACTTTTCTTAGAAATCTTATCATTCTTTTAAACTTCTAGTTCTTAAAACTTTCAAATACATAAACTGATCTTCAGACTCTTTTACTTGCTTTTCTTATTCACTTTTCTTAGAAATCTTATCTAGTTCTTAAAACTTTCAAATACATAAACTGATCTTCAGACTCTTTACTTGCTTTTCTTATTCACTTTTCTTAGAAATCTTATATAGTTCTTAAAACTTTCAAATACATAAACTGATCTTCAGACTCTTTTACTTGCTTTTCTTATTCACTTTTCTTAGAAATCCTATCATTCTTTTAAACTTCTAGTTCTTAAAACTTTCAAATACATAAACTGATCTTCAGACTCTTTTACTTGCTTTTCTTATTCACTTTTCTTAGAAATCTTATCATTCTTTTAAACTTTCAAATACATAAACTGATCTTAGACTCTTTTACTTGCTTTTCTTATTCACTTTTCTTAGAAATCTTATCATTCTTTTAAACTTTCAAATACATAAACTGATCTTAGACTCTTTTACTTGCTTTTCTTATTAACTTTTCTTAGAAATCCTATCATTCTTTTAAACTTCTAGTTCATAAAACTTTCAAATACATAAACTGATTTTCAGACTCTTTTACTTGCTTTTCTTATTCACTTTTCTTAGAAATCTTATCATTCTTTTAAACTTCTAGTTCTTAAAACTTTCAAATACATAAACTGATCTTCAGACTCTTTTACTTGCTTTTCTTATTCACTTTTCTTAGAAATCTTATCATTCTTTTAAACTTTCAAATACATAAACTGATCTTCAGACTCTTTTACTTGCTTTTCTTATTCATTTATCTTAGAAATCTTATCATTCTTTTAAACTTCTAGTTCTTAAAACTTTCAAATACATAAACTGATCTTCAGACTCTTTTACTTGCTTTTCTTATTCACTTTTCTTAGAAATCTTATCATTCTTTTAAACTTCTAGTTCTTAAAACTTTCAAATACATAAACTGATCTTCAGACTCTTTTACTTGCTTTTCTTATTCACTTTTCTTAGAAATCTTATCTAGTTCTTAAAACTTTCAAATACATAAACTGATCTTCAGACTCTTTTACTTGCTTTTCTTATTCACTTTTCTTAGAAATCTTATCATTCTTTTAAACTTCTAGTTCTTAAAACTTTCAAATACATAAACTGATCTTCAGACTCTTTTACTTGCTTTTCTTATTCACTTTTCTTAGAAATCTTATCATTCTTTTAAACTTCTAGTTCTTAAAACTTTCAAATACATAAACTGATCTTCAGACTCTTTTACTTGCTTTTCTTATTCATTTATCTTAGAAATCTTATCATTCTTTTAAACTTCTAGTTCTTAAAACTTTCAAATACATAAACTGATCTTCAGACTCTTTTACTTGCTTTTCTTATTCACTTTTCTTAGAAATCTTATCATTCTTTTAAACTTCTAGTTCTTAAAACTTTCAAATACATAAACTGATCTTCAGACTCTTTTACTTGCTTTTCTTATTCACTTTTCTTAGAAATCTTATCATTCTTTTAAACTTCTAGTTCTTAAAACTTTCAAATACATAAACTGATCTTCAGACTCTTTTACTTGCTTTTCTTATTCACTTTTCTTAGAAATCTTATCATTCTTTTAAACTTCTAGTTCTTAAAACTTTCAAATACATAAACTGATCTTCAGACTCTTTTACTTGCTTTTCTTATTCACTTTTCTTAGAAATCTTATCATTCTTTTAAACTTCTAGTTCTTAAAACTTTCAAATACATAAACTGATCTTCAGACTCTTTTACTTGCTTTTCTTATTCACTTTTCTTAGAAATCTTATCTAGTTCTTAAAACTTTCAAATACATAAACTGATCTTCAGACTCTTTTACTTGCTTTTCTTATTCACTTTTCTTAGAAATCTTATCTAGTTCTTAAAACTTTCAAATACATAAACTGATCTTCAGACTCTTTACTTGCTTTTCTTATTCACTTTTCTTAGAAATCTTATATAGTTCTTAAAACTTTCAAATACATAAACTGATCTTCAGACTCTTTTACTTGCTTTTCTTATTCACTTTTCTTAGAAATCCTATCATTCTTTTAAACTTCTAGTTCTTAAAACTTTCAAATACATAAAATGATCTTCAGACTCTTTACTTGCTTTTCTTATTCACTTTTCTTAGAAATCTTATCTAGTTCTTAAAACTTTCAAATACATAAACTGATCTTCAGACTCTTTACTTGCTTTTCTTATTCACTTTTCTTAGAAATCTTATATAGTTCTTAAAACTTTCAAATACATAAACTGATCTTCAGACTCTTTTACTTGCTTTTCTTATTCACTTTTCTTAGAAATCCTATCATTCTTTTAAACTTCTAGTTCATAAAACTTTCAAATACATAAACTGATTTTCAGACTCTTTTACTTGCTTTTCTTATTCACTTTTCTTAGAAATCTTATCATTCTTTTAAACTTCTAGTTCTTAAAACTTTCAAATACATAAACTGATCTTCAGACTCTTTTACTTGCTTTTCTTATTCACTTTTCTTAGAAATCTTATCATTCTTTTAAACTTCTAGTTCTTAAAACTTTCAAATACATAAACTGATCTTCAGACTCTTTTACTTGCTTTTCTTATTCACTTTTCTTAGAAATCTTATCATTCTTTTAAACTTCTAGTTCTTAAAACTTTCAAATACATAAACTGATCTTCAGACTCTTTTACTTGCTTTTCTTGTTAACTTTTCTTAGAAATCCTATCATTCTTTTAAACTTCTAGTTCATAAAACTTTCAAATACATAAACTGATTTTCAGACTCTTTTACTTGCTTTTCTTATTCACTTTTCTTAGAAATCTTATCATTCTTTTAAACTTCTAGTTCTTAAAACTTTCAAATACATAAACTGATCTTCAGACTCTTTTACTTGCTTTTCTTATTCACTTTTCTTAGAAATCTTATATAGTTCTTAAAACTTTCAAATACATAAACTGATCTTCAGACTCTTTTACTTGCTTTTCTTATTCATTTATCTTAGAAATCTTATCATTCTTTTAAACTTCTAGTTCTTAAAACTTTCAAATACATAAACTGATCTTCAGACTCTTTTACTTGCTTTTCTTATTCACTTTTCTTAGAAATCTTATATAGTTCTTAAAACTTTCAAATACATAAACTGATCTTCAGACTCTTTTACTTGCTTTTCTTATTCACTTTTCTTAGAAATCTTATCATTCTTTTAAACTTCTAGTTCTTAAAACTTTCAAATACATAAACTGATCTTCAGACTCTTTTACTTGCTTTTCTTATTCACTTTTCTTAGAAATCTTATATAGTTCTTAAAACTTTCAAATACATAAACTGATCTTCAGACTCTTTTACTTGCTTTTCTTATTCACTTTTCTTAGAAATCTTATATAGTTCTTAAAACTTTCAAATACATAAAATGATCTTCAGACTCTTTACTTGCTTTTCTTATTCACTTTTCTTAGAAATCTTATATAGTTCTTAAAACTTTCAAATACATAAACTGATCTTCAGACTCTTTTACTTGCTTTTCTTATTCACTTTTCTTAGAAATCCTATCATTCTTTTAAACTTCTAGTTCATAAAACTTTCAAATACATAAACTGATCTTCAGACTCTTTTACTTGCTTTTCTTATTCACTTTTCTTAGAAATCTTATCATTCTTTTAAACTTTCAAATAGATAAACTGATCTTTAGACTCTTTTACTTGCTTTTCTTATTCACTTTTCTTAGAAATCCTATTATTCTTTTAAACTTCTAGTTCTTAAAACTTTCAAATACATAAACTGATCTTCAGACTCTTTTACTTGCTTTTCTTATTCACTTTTCTTAGAAATCCTATCATTCTTTTAAACTTCTAGTTCATAAAACTTTCAAATACATAAACTGATCTTCAGACTCTTTTACTTGCTTTTCTTATTCACTTTTCTTAGAAATCCTATCATTCTTTTAAACTTCTAGTTCTTAAAACTTTCAAATACATAAACTGATCTTCAGACTCTTTTACTTGCTTTTCTTATTCACTTTTCTTAGAAATCTTATCATTCTTTTAAACTTTCAAATACATAAACTGATCTTCAGACTCTTTTACTTGCTTTTCTTATTCATTTATCTTAGAAATCTTATCATTCTTTTAAACTTCTAGTTCTTAAAACTTTCAAATACATAAACTGATCTTCAGACTCTTTTACTTGCTTTTCTTATTCACTTTTCTTAGAAATCTTATCTAGTTCTTAAAACTTTCAAATACATAAACTGATCTTCAGACTCTTTTACTTGCTTTTCTTATTCACTTTTCTTAGAAATCCTATCATTCTTTTAAACTTCTAGTTCTTAAAACTTTCAAATACATAAACTGATCTTCAGACTCTTTTACTTGCTTTTCTTATTCACTTTTCTTAGAAATCTTATATAGTTCTTAAAACTTTCAAATACATAAACTGATCTTCAGACTCTTTTACTTGCTTTTCTTATTCACTTTTCTTAGAAATCTTATATAGTTCTTAAAACTTTCAAATACATAAAATGATCTTCAGACTCTTTACTTGCTTTTCTTATTCACTTTTCTTAGAAATCTTATATAGTTCTTAAAACTTTCAAATACATAAACTGATCTTCAGACTCTTTTACTTGCTTTTCTTATTCACTTTTCTTAGAAATCCTATCATTCTTTTAAACTTCTAGTTCATAAAACTTTCAAATACATAAACTGATCTTCAGACTCTTTTACTTGCTTTTCTTTTTCACTTTTCTTAGAAATCTTATCATTCTTTTAAACTTTCAAATAGATAAACTGATCTTAGACTCTTTTACTTGCTTTTCTTATTCACTTTTCTTAAAAATCTTATCATTCTTTTAAACTTCTAGTTCTTAAAACTTTCAAATACATAAACTGATCTTCAGACTCTTTTACTTGCTTTTCATATTCACTTTTCTTAGAAATCTTATCATTCTTTTAAACTTCTAGTTCTTAAAACTTTCAAATACATAAACTGATCTTCAGACTCTTTTACTTGCTTTTCTTATTCACTTTTCTTAGAAATCTTATATAGTTCTTAAAACTTTCAAATACATAAACTGATCTTCAGACTCTTTTACTTGCTTTTCTTATTCACTTTTCTTAGAAATCTTATATAGTTCTTAAAACTTTCAAATACATAAAATGATCTTCAGACTCTTTTACTTGCTTTTCTTTTTCACTTTTCTTAGAAATCTTATCATTCTTTTAAACTTTCAAATACATAAACTGATCTTCAGACTCTTTTACTTGCTTTTCTTATTCACTTTTCTTAGAAATCTTATCATTCTTTTAAACTTCTAGTTCTTAAAACTTTCAAATACATAAACTGATCTTCAGACTCTTTTACTTGCTTTTCTTATTCACTTTTCTTAGAAATCCTATCATTCTTTTAAACTTCTAGTTCATAAAACTTTCAAATACATAAACTGATCTTCAGACTCTTTTACTTGCTTTTCTTATTCACTTTTCTTAGAAATCCTATCATTCTTTTAAACTTCTAGTTCTTAAAACTTTCAAATACATAAACTGATCTTCAGACTCTTTTACTTGCTTTTCTTATTCACTTTTCTTCGAAATCTTATCATTCTTTTAAACTTTCAAATACATAAACTGATCTTCAGACTCTTTTACTTGCTTTTCTTATTCACTTTTCTTATTCACTTTTCTTAGAAATCTTATATAGTTCTTAAAACTTTCAAATACATAAACTGATCTTCAGACTCTTTTACTTGCTTTTCTTATTCACTTTTCTTAGAAATCTTATCTAGTTCTTAAAACTTTCAAATACATAAACTGATCTTCAGACTCTTTTACTTGCTTTTCTTATTCACTTTTCTTAGAAATCCTATCATTCTTTTAAACTTCTAGTTCATAAAACTTTCAAATACATAAACTGATCTTCAGACTCTTTTACTTGCTTTTCTTATTCACTTTTCTTATTCACTTTTCTTAGAAATCTTATATAGTTCTTAAAACTTTCAAATACATAAACTGATCTTCAGACTCTTTTACTTGCTTTTCTTATTCACTTTTCTTAGAAATCTTATATAGTTCTTAAAACTTTCAAATACATAAACTGATCTTCAGACTCTTTTACTTGCTTTTCTTATTCACTTTTCTTAGAAATCCTATCATTCTTTTAAACTTCTAGTTCTTAAAACTTTCAAATACATAAACTGATCTTCAGACTCTTTTACTTGCTTTTCTTATTCACTTTTCTTAGAAATCTTATATAGTTCTTAAAACTTTCAAATACATAAACTGATCTTCAGACTCTTTTACTTGCTTTTCTTATTCACTTTTCTTAGAAATCTTATATAGTTCTTAAAACTTTCAAATACATAAACTGATCTTAGACTCTTTTACTTGCTTTTCTTATTAACTTTTCTTAGAAATCCTATCATTCTTTTAAACTTCTAGTTCATAAAACTTTCAAATACATAAACTGATTTTCAGACTCTTTTACTTGCTTTTCTTATTCACTTTTCTTAGAAATCTTATCATTCTTTTAAACTTCTAGTTCTTAAAACTTTCAAATACATAAACTGATTTTCAGACTCTTTTACTTGCTTTTCTTATTCACTTTTCTTAGAAATCTTATATAGTTCTTAAAACTTTCAAATACATAAACTGATCTTCAGACTCTTTTACTTGCTTTTCTTATTCACTTTTCTTAGAAATCTTATATAGTTCTTAAAACTTTCAAATACATAAACTGATCTTCAGACTCTTTTACTTGCTTTTCTTATTCACTTTTCTTAGAAATCTTATATAGTTCTTAAAACTTTCAAATACATAAAATGATCTTCAGACTCTTTACTTGCTTTTCTTATTCACTTTTCTTAGAAATCTTATATAGTTCTTAAAACTTTCAAATACATAAACTGATCTTCAGACTCTTTTACTTGCTTTTCTTATTCACTTTTCTTAGAAATCCTATCATTCTTTTAAACTTCTAGTTCATAAAACTTTCAAATACATAAACTGATCTTCAGACTCTTTTACTTGCTTTTCTTTTTCACTTTTCTTAGAAATCTTACATTCTTTTAAACTTTCAAATAGATAAACTGATCTTTAGACTCTTTTACTTGCTTTTCTTATTCACTTTTCTTAGAAATCCTATCATTCTTTTAAACTTCTAGTTCTTAAAACTTTCAAATACATAAACTGATCTTCAGACTCTTTTACTTGCTTTTCTTATTCACTTTTCTTAGAAATCTTATATAGTTCTTAAAACTTTCAAATACATAAACTGATCTTCAGACTCTTTTACTTGCTTTTCTTATTCACTTTTCTTAGAAATCCTATCATTCTTTTAAACTTCTAGTTCATAAAACTTTCAAATACATAAACTGATCTTCAGACTCTTTTACTTGCATTTCTTTTTCACTTTTCTTAGAAATCTTATCATTCTTTTAAACTTTCAAATACATAAACTGATCTTCAGACTCTTTTACTTGCTTTTCTTATTCACTTTTCTTAGAAATCTTATCATTCTTTTAAACTTCTAGTTCTTAAAACTTTCAAATACATAAACTGATCTTCAGACTCTTTTACTTGCTTTTCTTATTCACTTTTCTTAGAAATCTTATCATTCTTTTAAACTTCTAGTTCTTAAAACTTTCAAATACATAAACTGATCTTCAGACTCTTTTACTTGCTTTTCTTATTCACTTTTCTTAGAAATCTTATCATTCTTTTAAACTTCTAGTTCTTAAAACTTTCAAATACATAAACTGATCTTCAGACTCTTTTACTTGCTTTTCTTATTCACTTTTCTTAGAAATCTTATCATTCTTTTAAACTTCTAGTTCTTAAAACTTTCAAATACATAAACTGATCTTCAGACTCTTTTACTTGCTTTTCTTATTAACTTTTCTTAGAAATCCTATCATTCTTTTAAACTTCTAGTTCTTAAAACTTTCAAATACATAAACTGATCTTCAGACTCTTTTACTTGCTTTTCTTATTCATTTATCTTAGAAATCTTATCATTCTTTTAAACTTCTAGTTCTTAAAACTTTCAAATACATAAACTGATCTTCAGACTCTTTTACTTGCTTTTCTTATTCACTTTTCTTAGAAATCTTATCATTCTTTTAAACTTCTAGTTCTTAAAACTTTCAAATACATAAACTGATCTTCAGACTCTTTTACTTGCTTTTCTTATTCACTTTTCTTAGAAATCTTATCATTCTTTTAAACTTCTAGTTCTTAAAACTTTCAAATACATAAACTGATCTTCAGACTCTTTTACTTGCTTTTCTTATTCACTTTTCTTAGAAATCTTATCTAGTTCTTAAAACTTTCAAATACATAAACTGATCTTCAGACTCTTTACTTGCTTTTCTTATTCACTTTTCTTAGAAATCTTATATAGTTCTTAAAACTTTCAAATACATAAACTGATCTTCAGACTCTTTTACTTGCTTTTCTTATTCACTTTTCTTAGAAATCCTATCATTCTTTTAAACTTCTAGTTCTTAAAACTTTCAAATACATAAACTGATCTTCAGACTCTTTTACTTGCTTTTCTTATTCACTTTTCTTAGAAATCTTATCATTCTTTTAAACTTTCAAATACATAAACTGATCTTAGACTCTTTTACTTGCTTTTCTTATTCACTTTTCTTAGAAATCTTATCATTCTTTTAAACTTTCAAATACATAAACTGATCTTAGACTCTTTTACTTGCTTTTCTTATTAACTTTTCTTAGAAATCCTATCATTCTTTTAAACTTCTAGTTCATAAAACTTTCAAATACATAAACTGATTTTCAGACTCTTTTACTTGCTTTTCTTATTCACTTTTCTTAGAAATCTTATCATTCTTTTAAACTTCTAGTTCTTAAAACTTTCAAATACATAAACTGATCTTCAGACTCTTTTACTTGCTTTTCTTATTCACTTTTCTTAGAAATCTTATCTAGTTCTTAAAACTTTCAAATACATAAACTGATCTTCAGACTCTTTTACTTGCTTTTCTTATTCATTTATCTTAGAAATCTTATCATTCTTTTAAACTTCTAGTTCTTAAAACTTTCAAATACATAAACTGATCTTCAGACTCTTTTACTTGCTTTTCTTATTCACTTTTCTTAGAAATCTTATCATTCTTTTAAACTTCTAGTTCTTAAAACTTTCAAATACATAAACTGATCTTCAGACTCTTTTACTTGCTTTTCTTATTCACTTTTCTTAGAAATCTTATCTAGTTCTTAAAACTTTCAAATACATAAACTGATCTTCAGACTCTTTTACTTGCTTTTCTTATTCACTTTTCTTAGAAATCTTATCATTCTTTTAAACTTCTAGTTCTTAAAACTTTCAAATACATAAACTGATCTTCAGACTCTTTTACTTGCTTTTCTTATTCACTTTTCTTAGAAATCTTATCATTCTTTTAAACTTCTAGTTCTTAAAACTTTCAAATACATAAACTGATCTTCAGACTCTTTTACTTGCTTTTCTTATTCATTTATCTTAGAAATCTTATCATTCTTTTAAACTTCTAGTTCTTAAAACTTTCAAATACATAAACTGATCTTCAGACTCTTTTACTTGCTTTTCTTATTCACTTTTCTTAGAAATCTTATCATTCTTTTAAACTTCTAGTTCTTAAAACTTTCAAATACATAAACTGATCTTCAGACTCTTTTACTTGCTTTTCTTATTCACTTTTCTTAGAAATCTTATCATTCTTTTAAACTTCTAGTTCTTAAAACTTTCAAATACATAAACTGATCTTCAGACTCTTTTACTTGCTTTTCTTATTCACTTTTCTTAGAAATCTTATCATTCTTTTAAACTTCTAGTTCTTAAAACTTTCAAATACATAAACTGATCTTCAGACTCTTTTACTTGCTTTTCTTATTCACTTTTCTTAGAAATCTTATCATTCTTTTAAACTTCTAGTTCTTAAAACTTTCAAATACATAAACTGATCTTCAGACTCTTTTACTTGCTTTTCTTATTCACTTTTCTTAGAAATCTTATCTAGTTCTTAAAACTTTCAAATACATAAACTGATCTTCAGACTCTTTTACTTGCTTTTCTTATTCACTTTTCTTAGAAATCTTATCTAGTTCTTAAAACTTTCAAATACATAAACTGATCTTCAGACTCTTTACTTGCTTTTCTTATTCACTTTTCTTAGAAATCTTATATAGTTCTTAAAACTTTCAAATACATAAACTGATCTTCAGACTCTTTTACTTGCTTTTCTTATTCACTTTTCTTAGAAATCCTATCATTCTTTTAAACTTCTAGTTCTTAAAACTTTCAAATACATAAAATGATCTTCAGACTCTTTACTTGCTTTTCTTATTCACTTTTCTTAGAAATCTTATCTAGTTCTTAAAACTTTCAAATACATAAACTGATCTTCAGACTCTTTACCTTGCTTTTCTTATTCACTTTTCTTAGAAATCTTATATAGTTCTTAAAACTTTCAAATACATAAACTGATCTTCAGACTCTTTTACTTGCTTTTCTTATTCACTTTTCTTAGAAATCCTATCATTCTTTTAAACTTCTAGTTCATAAAACTTTCAAATACATAAACTGATTTTCAGACTCTTTTACTTGCTTTTCTTATTCACTTTTCTTAGAAATCTTATCATTCTTTTAAACTTCTAGTTCTTAAAACTTTCAAATACATAAACTGATCTTCAGACTCTTTTACTTGCTTTTCTTATTCACTTTTCTTAGAAATCTTATCATTCTTTTAAACTTCTAGTTCTTAAAACTTTCAAATACATAAACTGATCTTCAGACTCTTTTACTTGCTTTTCTTATTCACTTTTCTTAGAAATCTTATCATTCTTTTAAACTTCTAGTTCTTAAAACTTTCAAATACATAAACTGATCTTCAGACTCTTTTACTTGCTTTTCTTATTAACTTTTCTTAGAAATCCTATCATTCTTTTAAACTTCTAGTTCATAAAACTTTCAAATACATAAACTGATTTTCAGACTCTTTTACTTGCTTTTCTTATTCACTTTTCTTAGAAATCTTATCATTCTTTTAAACTTCTAGTTCTTAAAACTTTCAAATACATAAACTGATCTTCAGACTCTTTTACTTGCTTTTCTTATTCACTTTTCTTAGAAATCTTATATAGTTCTTAAAACTTTCAAATACATAAACTGATCTTCAGACTCTTTTACTTGCTTTTCTTATTCATTTATCTTAGAAATCTTATCATTCTTTTAAACTTCTAGTTCTTAAAACTTTCAAATACATAAACTGATCTTCAGACTCTTTTACTTGCTTTTCTTATTCACTTTTCTTAGAAATCTTATCATTCTTTTAAACTTCTAGTTCTTAAAACTTTCAAATACATAAACTGATCTTCAGACTCTTTTACTTGCTTTTCTTATTCACTTTTCTTAGAAATCTTATATAGTTCTTAAAACTTTCAAATACATAAACTGATCTTCAGACTCTTTTACTTGCTTTTCTTATTCACTTTTCTTAGAAATCTTATATAGTTCTTAAAACTTTCAAATACATAAAATGATCTTCAGACTCTTTACTTGCTTTTCTTATTCACTTTTCTTAGAAATCTTATATAGTTCTTAAAACTTTCAAATACATAAACTGATCTTCAGACTCTTTTACTTGCTTTTCTTATTCACTTTTCTTAGAAATCCTATCATTCTTTTAAACTTCTAGTTCATAAAACTTTCAAATACATAAACTGATCTTCAGACTCTTTTACTTGCTTTTCTTATTCACTTTTCTTAGAAATCTTATCATTCTTTTAAACTTTCAAATAGATAAACTGATCTTTAGACTCTTTTACTTGCTTTTCTTATTCACTTTTCTTAGAAATCCTATTATTCTTTTAAACTTCTAGTTCTTAAAACTTTCAAATACATAAACTGATCTTCAGACTCTTTTACTTGCTTTTCTTATTCACTTTTCTTAGAAATCCTATCATTCTTTTAAACTTCTAGTTCATAAAACTTTCAAATACATAAACTGATCTTCAGACTCTTTTACTTGCTTTTCTTATTCACTTTTCTTAGAAATCCTATCATTCTTTTAAACTTCTAGTTCTTAAAACTTTCAAATACATAAACTGATCTTCAGACTCTTTTACTTGCTTTTCTTATTCACTTTTCTTAGAAATCTTATCATTCTTTTAAACTTTCAAATACATAAACTGATCTTCAGACTCTTTTACTTGCTTTTCTTATTCATTTATCTTAGAAATCTTATCATTCTTTTAAACTTCTAGTTCTTAAAACTTTCAAATACATAAACTGATCTTCAGACTCTTTTACTTGCTTTTCTTATTCACTTTTCTTAGAAATCTTATCTAGTTCTTAAAACTTTCAAATACATAAACTGATCTTCAGACTCTTTTACTTGCTTTTCTTATTCACTTTTCTTAGAAATCCTATCATTCTTTTAAACTTCTAGTTCTTAAAACTTTCAAATACATAAACTGATCTTCAGACTCTTTTACTTGCTTTTCTTATTCACTTTTCTTAGAAATCTTATATAGTTCTTAAAACTTTCAAATACATAAACTGATCTTCAGACTCTTTTACTTGCTTTTCTTATTCACTTTTCTTAGAAATCTTATATAGTTCTTAAAACTTTCAAATACATAAAATGATCTTCAGACTCTTTACTTGCTTTTCTTATTCACTTTTCTTAGAAATCTTATATAGTTCTTAAAACTTTCAAATACATAAACTGATCTTCAGACTCTTTTACTTGCTTTTCTTATTCACTTTTCTTAGAAATCCTATCATTCTTTTAAACTTCTAGTTCATAAAACTTTCAAATACATAAACTGATCTTCAGACTCTTTTACTTGCTTTTCTTTTTCACTTTTCTTAGAAATCTTATCATTCTTTTAAACTTTCAAATACATAAACTGATCTTAGACTCTTTTACTTGCTTTTCTTATTCACTTTTCTTAAAAATCTTATCATTCTTTTAAACTTCTAGTTCTTAAAACTTTCAAATACATAAACTGATCTTCAGACTCTTTTACTTGCTTTTCTTATTCACTTTTCTTAGAAATCCTATCATTCTTTTAAACTTCTAGTTCATAAAACTTTCAAATACATAAACTGATTTTCAGACTCTTTTACTTGCTTTTCTTATTCACTTTTCTTAGAAATCTTATATAGTTCTTAAAACTTTCAAATACATAAACTGATCTTCAGACTCTTTTACTTGCTTTTCTTATTCACTTTTCTTAGAAATCTTATATAGTTCTTAAAACTTTCAAATACATAAAATGATCTTCAGACTCTTTTACTTGCTTTTCTTTTTCACTTTTCTTAGAAATCTTATCATTCTTTTAAACTTTCAAATACATAAACTGATCTTTAGACTCTTTTACTTGCTTTTCTTATTCACTTTTCTTAGAAATCCTATCATTCTTTTAAACTTCTAGTTCATAAAACTTTCAAATACATAAACTGATCTTCAGACTCTTTTACTTGCTTTTCTTATTCACTTTTCTTAGAAATCCTATCATTCTTTTAAACTTCTAGTTCATAAAACTTTCAAATACATAAACTGATCTTCAGACTCTTTTACTTGCTTTTCTTATTCACTTTTCTTAGAAATCCTATCATTCTTTTAAACTTCTAGTTCTTAAAACTTTCAAATACATAAACTGATCTTCAGACTCTTTTACTTGCTTTTCTTATTCACTTTTCTTCGAAATCTTATCATTCTTTTAAACTTTCAAATACATAAACTGATCTTCAGACTCTTTTACTTGCTTTTCTTATTCACTTTTCTTATTCACTTTTCTTAGAAATCTTATATAGTTCTTAAAACTTTCAAATACATAAACTGATCTTCAGACTCTTTTACTTGCTTTTCTTATTCACTTTTCTTAGAAATCTTATCTAGTTCTTAAAACTTTCAAATACATAAACTGATCTTCAGACTCTTTTACTTGCTTTTCTTATTCACTTTTCTTAGAAATCCTATCATTCTTTTAAACTTCTAGTTCATAAAACTTTCAAATACATAAACTGATCTTCAGACTCTTTTACTTGCTTTTCTTATTCACTTTTCTTAGAAATCTTATCATTCTTTTAAACTTCTAGTTCTTAAAACTTTCAAATACATAAACTGATCTTCAGACTCTTTTACTTGCTTTTCTTATTCACTTTTCTTAGAAATCCTATCATTCTTTTAAACTTCTAGTTCATAAAACTTTCAAATACATAAACTGATCTTCAGACTCTTTTACTTGCTTTTCTTATTCACTTTTCTTAGAAATCCTATCATTCTTTTAAACTTCTAGTTCTTAAAACTTTCAAATACATAAACTGATCTTCAGACTCTTTTACTTGCTTTTCTTATTCACTTTTCTTAGAAATCTTATATAGTTCTTAAAACTTTCAAATACATAAACTGATCTTCAGACTCTTTTACTTGCTTTTCTTATTCACTTTTCTTAGAAATCTTATATAGTTCTTAAAACTTTCAAATACATAAACTGATCTTAGACTCTTTTACTTGCTTTTCTTATTAACTTTTCTTAGAAATCCTATCATTCTTTTAAACTTCTAGTTCATAAAACTTTCAAATACATAAACTGATTTTCAGACTCTTTTACTTGCTTTTCTTATTCACTTTTCTTAGAAATCTTATCATTCTTTTAAACTTCTAGTTCTTAAAACTTTCAAATACATAAACTGATTTTCAGACTCTTTTACTTGCTTTTCTTATTCACTTTTCTTAGAAATCTTATATAGTTCTTAAAACTTTCAAATACATAAACTGATCTTCAGACTCTTTTACTTGCTTTTCTTATTCACTTTTCTTAGAAATCTTATATAGTTCTTAAAACTTTCAAATACATAAACTGATCTTCAGACTCTTTTACTTGCTTTTCTTATTCACTTTTCTTAGAAATCTTATATAGTTCTTAAAACTTTCAAATACATAAAATGATCTTCAGACTCTTTACTTGCTTTTCTTATTCACTTTTCTTAGAAATCTTATATAGTTCTTAAAACTTTCAAATACATAAACTGATCTTCAGACTCTTTTACTTGCTTTTCTTATTCACTTTTCTTAGAAATCCCTATCATTCTTTTAAACTTCTAGTTCATAAAACTTTCAAATACATAAACTGATCTTCAGACTCTTTTACTTGCTTTCTTTTTCACTTTTCTTAGAAATCTTACATTCTTTTAAACTTTCAAATAGATAAACTGATCTTTAGACTCTTTTACTTGCTTTTCTTATTCACTTTTCTTAGAAATCCTATCATTCTTTTAAACTTCTAGTTCTTAAAACTTTCAAATACATAAACTGATCTTCAGACTCTTTTACTTGCTTTTCTTATTCACTTTTCTTAGAAATCTTATATAGTTCTTAAAACTTTCAAATACATAAACTGATCTTCAGACTCTTTTACTTGCTTTTCTTATTCACTTTTCTTAGACTCTTTTACTTGCTTTTCTTATTCACTTTTCTTAGAAATCTTATCATTCTTTTAAACTTCTAGTTCTTAAAACTTTCAAATACATAAACTGATCTTCAGACTCTTTTACTTGCTTTTCTTATTCACTTTTCTTAGAAATCTTATCATTCTTTTAAACTTCTAGTTCTTAAAACTTTCAAATACATAAACTGATCTTCAGACTCTTTTACTTGCTTTTCTTATTCACTTTTCTTAGAAATCTTATCATTCTTTTAAACTTCTAGTTCTTAAAACTTTCAAATACATAAACTGATCTTCAGACTCTTTTACTTGCTTTTCTTATTAACTTTTCTTAGAAATCCTATCATTCTTTTAAACTTCTAGTTCTTAAAACTTTCAAATACATAAACTGATCTTCAGACTCTTTTACTTGCTTTTCTTATTCATTTATCTTAGAAATCTTATCATTCTTTTAAACTTCTAGTTCTTAAAACTTTCAAATACATAAACTGATCTTCAGACTCTTTTACTTGCTTTTCTTATTCACTTTTCTTAGAAATCTTATCATTCTTTTAAACTTCTAGTTCTTAAAACTTTCAAATACATAAACTGATCTTCAGACTCTTTTACTTGCTTTTCTTATTCACTTTTCTTAGAAATCTTATCATTCTTTTAAACTTCTAGTTCTTAAAACTTTCAAATACATAAACTGATCTTCAGACTCTTTTACTTGCTTTTCTTATTCACTTTTCTTAGAAATCTTATCTAGTTCTTAAAACTTTCAAATACATAAACTGATCTTCAGACTCTTTACTTGCTTTTCTTATTCACTTTTCTTAGAAATCTTATATAGTTCTTAAAACTTTCAAATACATAAACTGATCTTCAGACTCTTTTACTTGCTTTTCTTATTCACTTTTCTTAGAAATCCTATCATTCTTTTAAACTTCTAGTTCTTAAAACTTTCAAATACATAAACTGATCTTCAGACTCTTTTACTTGCTTTTCTTATTCACTTTTCTTAGAAATCTTATCATTCTTTTAAACTTTCAAATACATAAACTGATCTTAGACTCTTTTACTTGCTTTTCTTATTCACTTTTCTTAGAAATCTTATCATTCTTTTAAACTTTCAAATACATAAACTGATCTTAGACTCTTTTACTTGCTTTTCTTATTAACTTTTCTTAGAAATCCTATCATTCTTTAAACTTCTAGTTCATAAAACTTTCAAATACATAAACTGATTTTCAGACTCTTTTACTTGCTTTTCTTATTCACTTTTCTTAGAAATCTTATCATTCTTTTAAACTTCTAGTTCTTAAAACTTTCAAATACATAAACTGATCTTCAGACTCTTTTACTTGCTTTTCTTATTCACTTTTCTTAGAAATCTTATCTAGTTCTTAAAACTTTCAAATACATAAACTGATCTTCAGACTCTTTTACTTGCTTTTCTTATTCATTTATCTTAGAAATCTTATCATTCTTTTAAACTTCTAGTTCTTAAAACTTTCAAATACATAAACTGATCTTCAGACTCTTTTACTTGCTTTTCTTATTCACTTTTCTTAGAAATCTTATCATTCTTTTAAACTTCTAGTTCTTAAAACTTTCAAATACATAAACTGATCTCAGACTCTTTTACTTGCTTTTCTTATTCACTTTTCTTAGAAATCTTATATAGTTCTTAAAACTTTCAAATACATAAACTGATCTTCAGACTCTTTTACTTGCTTTTTCTTATTCACTTTTCTTAGAAATCCTATCATTCTTTTAAACTTCTAGTTCATAAAACTTTCAAATACATAAACTGATCTTCAGACTCTTTTACTTGCTTTTCTTATTCACTTTTCTTAGAAAATCCTATCATTCTTTTAAACTTCTAGTTCTTAAAACTTTCAAATACATAAACTGATCTTTAGACTCTTTTACTTGCTTTTCTTATTCATTTTCTTAGAAATCCTATCATTCTTTAAACTTCTAGTTCTTAAAACTTTCAAATACATAAACTGATCTTCAGACTCTTTTACTTGCTTTTCTTATTCACTTTTCTTAGAAATCTTTCATTCTTTTAAACTTCTAGTTCTTAAAAACTTTCAAATACATAAACTGATCTTCAGACTCTTTTTACTTGCTTTTCTTATTCACTTTTCTTAGAAATCTTATCATTCTTTTAAACTTCTAGTTCTTAAAACTTTCAAATACATAAACTGATCTTCAGACTCTTTTACTTGCTTTTCTTATTCACTTTTCTTAGAAATCTTATCATTCTTTTAAACTTCTAGTTCTTAAAACTTTCAAATACATAAACTGATCTTCAGACTCTTTTACTTGCTTTTCTTATTCACTTTTCTTAGAAATCTTATCATTCTTTTAAACTTCTAGTTCTTAAAACTTTCAAATACATAAACTGATCTTCAGACTCTTTTACTTGCTTTTCTTATTCACTTTTCTTAGAAATCTTATCTAGTTCTTAAAACTTTCAAATACATAAACTGATCTTCAGACTCTTTTACTTGCTTTTCTTATTCACTTTTCTTAGAAATCTTATCTAGTTCTTAAAACTTTCAAATACATAAACTGATCTTCAGACTCTTTACTTGCTTTTCTTATTCACTTTTCTTAGAAATCTTATATAGTTCTTAAAACTTTCAAATACATAAACTGATCTTCAGACTCTTTTACTTGCTTTTCTTATTCACTTTTCTTAGAAATCCTATCATTCTTTTAAACTTCTAGTTCTTAAAACTTTCAAATACATAAAATGATCTTCAGACTCTTTACTTGCTTTTCTTATTCACTTTTCTTAGAAATCTTATCTAGTTCTTAAAACTTTCAAATACATAAACTGATCTTCAGACTCTTTACTTGCTTTTCTTATTCACTTTTCTTAGAAATCTTATATAGTTCTTAAAACTTTCAAATACATAAACTGATCTTCAGACTCTTTTACTTGCTTTTCTTATTCACTTTTCTTAGAAATCCTATCATTCTTTTAAACTTCTAGTTCATAAAACTTTCAAATACATAAACTGATTTTCAGACTCTTTTACTTGCTTTTCTTATTCACTTTTCTTAGAAATCTTATCATTCTTTTAAACTTCTAGTTCTTAAAACTTTCAAATACATAAACTGATCTTCAGACTCTTTTACTTGCTTTTCTTATTCACTTTTCTTAGAAATCTTATCATTCTTTTAAACTTCTAGTTCTTAAAACTTTCAAATACATAAACTGATCTTCAGACTCTTTTACTTGCTTTTCTTATTCACTTTTCTTAGAAATCTTATCATTCTTTTAAACTTCTAGTTCTTAAAACTTTCAAATACATAAACTGATCTTCAGACTCTTTTACTTGCTTTTCTTATTAACTTTTCTTAGAAATCCTATCATTCTTTTAAACTTCTAGTTCATAAAACTTTCAAATACATAAACTGATTTTCAGACTCTTTTACTTGCTTTTCTTATTCACTTTTCTTAGAAATCTTATCATTCTTTTAAACTTCTAGTTCTTAAAACTTTCAAATACATAAACTGATCTTCAGACTCTTTTACTTGCTTTTCTTATTCACTTTTCTTAGAAATCTTATATAGTTCTTAAAACTTTCAAATACATAAACTGATCTTCAGACTCTTTTACTTGCTTTTCTTATTCATTTATCTTAGAAATCTTATCATTCTTTTAAACTTCTAGTTCTTAAAACTTTCAAATACATAAACTGATCTTCAGACTCTTTTACTTGCTTTTCTTATTCACTTTTCTTAGAAATCTTATCATTCTTTTAAACTTCTAGTTCTTAAAACTTTCAAATACATAAACTGATCTTCAGACTCTTTTACTTGCTTTTCTTATTCACTTTTCTTAGAAATCTTATATAGTTCTTAAAACTTTCAAATACATAAACTGATCTTCAGACTCTTTTACTTGCTTTTCTTATTCACTTTTCTTAGAAATCTTATATAGTTCTTAAAACTTTCAAATACATAAAATGATCTTCAGACTCTTTACTTGCTTTTCTTATTCACTTTTCTTAGAAATCTTATATAGTTCTTAAAACTTTCAAATACATAAACTGATCTTCAGACTCTTTTACTTGCTTTTCTTATTCACTTTTCTTAGAAATCCTATCATTCTTTTAAACTTCTAGTTCATAAAACTTTCAAATACATAAACTGATCTTCAGACTCTTTTACTTGCTTTTCTTATTCACTTTTCTTAGAAATCTTATCATTCTTTTAAACTTTCAAATAGATAAACTGATCTTTAGACTCTTTTACTTGCTTTTCTTATTCACTTTTCTTAGAAATCCTATTATTCTTTTAAACTTCTAGTTCTTAAAACTTTCAAATACATAAACTGATCTTCAGACTCTTTTACTTGCTTTTCTTATTCACTTTTCTTAGAAATCCTATCATTCTTTTAAACTTCTAGTTCATAAAACTTTCAAATACATAAACTGATCTTCAGACTCTTTTACTTGCTTTTCTTATTCACTTTTCTTAGAAATCCTATCATTCTTTTAAACTTCTAGTTCTTAAAACTTTCAAATACATAAACTGATCTTCAGACTCTTTTACTTGCTTTTCTTATTCACTTTTCTTAGAAATCTTATCATTCTTTTAAACTTTCAAATACATAAACTGATCTTCAGACTCTTTTACTTGCTTTTCTTATTCATTTATCTTAGAAATCTTATCATTCTTTTAAACTTCTAGTTCTTAAAACTTTCAAATACATAAACTGATCTTCAGACTCTTTTACTTGCTTTTCTTATTCACTTTTCTTAGAAATCTTATCTAGTTCTTAAAACTTTCAAATACATAAACTGATCTTCAGACTCTTTTACTTGCTTTTCTTATTCACTTTTCTTAGAAATCCTATCATTCTTTTAAACTTCTAGTTCTTAAAACTTTCAAATACATAAACTGATCTTCAGACTCTTTTACTTGCTTTTCTTATTCACTTTTCTTAGAAATCTTATATAGTTCTTAAAACTTTCAAATACATAAACTGATCTTCAGACTCTTTTACTTGCTTTTCTTATTCACTTTTCTTAGAAATCTTATATAGTTCTTAAAACTTTCAAATACATAAAATGATCTTCAGACTCTTTACTTGCTTTTCTTATTCACTTTTCTTAGAAATCTTATATAGTTCTTAAAACTTTCAAATACATAAACTGATCTTCAGACTCTTTTACTTGCTTTTCTTATTCACTTTTCTTAGAAATCCTATCATTCTTTTAAACTTCTAGTTCATAAAACTTTCAAATACATAAACTGATCTTCAGACTCTTTTACTTGCTTTTCTTTTTCACTTTTCTTAGAAATCTTATCATTCTTTTAAACTTTCAAATACATAAACTGATCTTAGACTCTTTTACTTGCTTTTCTTATTCACTTTTCTTAAAAATCTTATCATTCTTTTAAACTTCTAGTTCTTAAAACTTTCAAATACATAAACTGATCTTCAGACTCTTTTACTTGCTTTTCTTATTCACTTTTCTTAGAAATCCTATCATTCTTTTAAACTTCTAGTTCATAAAACTTTCAAATACATAAACTGATTTTCAGACTCTTTTACTTGCTTTTCTTATTCACTTTTCTTAGAAATCTTATATAGTTCTTAAAACTTTCAAATACATAAACTGATCTTCAGACTCTTTTACTTGCTTTTCTTATTCACTTTTCTTAGAAATCTTATATAGTTCTTAAAACTTTCAAATACATAAAATGATCTTCAGACTCTTTTACTTGCTTTTCTTTTTCACTTTTCTTAGAAATCTTATCATTCTTTTAAACTTTCAAATACATAAACTGATCTTTAGACTCTTTTACTTGCTTTTCTTATTCACTTTTCTTAGAAATCCTATCATTCTTTTAAACTTCTAGTTCATAAAACTTTCAAATACATAAACTGATCTTCAGACTCTTTTACTTGCTTTTCTTATTCACTTTTCTTAGAAATCCTATCATTCTTTTAAACTTCTAGTTCATAAAACTTTCAAATACATAAACTGATCTTCAGACTCTTTTACTTGCTTTTCTTATTCACTTTTCTTAGAAATCCTATCATTCTTTTAAACTTCTAGTTCTTAAAACTTTCAAATACATAAACTGATCTTCAGACTCTTTTACTTGCTTTTCTTATTCACTTTTCTTCGAAATCTTATCATTCTTTTAAACTTTCAAATACATAAACTGATCTTCAGACTCTTTTACTTGCTTTTCTTATTCACTTTTCTTATTCACTTTTCTTAGAAATCTTATATAGTTCTTAAAACTTTCAAATACATAAACTGATCTTCAGACTCTTTTACTTGCTTTTCTTATTCACTTTTCTTAGAAATCTTATCTAGTTCTTAAAACTTTCAAATACATAAACTGATCTTCAGACTCTTTTACTTGCTTTTCTTATTCACTTTTCTTAGAAATCCTATCATTCTTTTAAACTTCTAGTTCATAAAACTTTCAAATACATAAACTGATCTTCAGACTCTTTTACTTGCTTTTCTTATTCACTTTTCTTAGAAATCTTATCATTCTTTTAAACTTCTAGTTCTTAAAACTTTCAAATACATAAACTGATCTTCAGACTCTTTTACTTGCTTTTCTTATTCACTTTTCTTAGAAATCCTATCATTCTTTTAAACTTCTAGTTCATAAAACTTTCAAATACATAAACTGATCTTCAGACTCTTTTACTTGCTTTTCTTATTCACTTTTCTTAGAAATCCTATCATTCTTTTAAACTTCTAGTTCTTAAAACTTTCAAATACATAAACTGATCTTCAGACTCTTTTACTTGCTTTTCTTATTCACTTTTCTTCGAAATCTTATCATTCTTTTAAACTTTCAAATACATAAACTGATCTTCAGACTCTTTTACTTGCTTTTCTTATTCACTTTTCTTATTCACTTTCTTAGAAATCTTATATAGTTCTTAAAACTTTCAAATACATAAACTGATCTTCAGACTCTTTTACTTGCTTTTCTTATTCACTTTTCTTAGAAATCTTATCTAGTTCTTAAAACTTTCAAATACATAAACTGATCTTCAGACTCTTTTACTTGCTTTTCTTATTCACTTTTCTTAGAAATCCTATCATTCTTTTAAACTTCTAGTTCATAAAACTTTCAAATACATAAACTGATCTTCAGACTCTTTTACTTGCTTTTCTTATTCACTTTTCTTAGAAATCTTATCATTCTTTTAAACTTCTAGTTCTTAAAACTTTCAAATACATAAACTGATCTTCAGACTCTTTTACTTGCTTTTCTTATTCACTTTTCTTAGAAATCTTATCATTCTTTTAAACTTCTAGTTCTTAAAACTTTCAAATACATAAACTGATCTTCAGACTCTTTTACTTGCTTTTCTTATTCACTTTTCTTAGAAATCTTATCATTCTTTTAAACTTCTAGTTCTTAAAACTTTCAAATACATAAACTGATCTTCAGACTCTTTTACTTGCTTTTCTTATTAACTTTTCTTAGAAATCCTATCATTCTTTTAAACTTCTAGTTCTTAAAACTTTCAAATACATAAACTGATCTTTAGACTCTTTTACTTGCTTTTCTTATTCACTTTTCTTAGAAATCCTATCATTCTTTTAAACTTCTAGTTCTTAAAACTTTCAAATACATAAACTGATCTTCAGACTCTTTTACTTGCTTTTCTTATTCACTTTTCTTAGAAATCCTATCATTCTTTTAAACTTCTAGTTCATAAAACTTTCAAATACATAAACTGATCTTCAGACTCTTTTACTTGCTTTTCTTATTCACTTTTCTTAGAAATCTTATCATTCTTTTAAACTTTCAAATACATAAACTGATCTTCAGACTCTTTTACTTGCTTTTCTTATTCACTTTTCTTAGAAATCCTATCATTCTTTTAAACTTCTAGTTCTTAAAACTTTCAAATACATAAACTGATCTTCAGACTCTTTTACTTGCTTTTCTTATTCACTTTTCTTAGAAATCTTATCTAGTTCTTAAAACTTTCAAATACATAAACTGATCTTCAGACTCTTTTACTTGCTTTTCTTATTCACTTTTCTTAGAAATCCTATCATTCTTTTAAACTTCTAGTTCTTAAAACTTTCAAATACATAAACTGATCTTTAGACTCTTTTACTTGCTTTTCTTATTCACTTTTCTTAGAAATCTTATCATTCTTTTAAACTTCTAGTTCTTAAAACTTTCAAATACATAAACTGATCTTCAGACTCTTTTACTTGCTTTTCTTATTCACTTTTCTTAGAAATCTTATATAGTTCTTAAAACTTTCAAATACATAAACTGATCTTCAGACTCTTTAACTTGCTTTTCTTATTCACTTTTCTTAGAAATCTTATATAGTTCTTAAAACTTTCAAATACATAAACTGATCTTCAGACTCTTTTACTTGCTTTTCTTATTCACTTTTCTTAGAAATCTTATATAGTTCTTAAAACTTTCAAATACATAAAATGATCTTCAGACTCTTTACTTGCTTTTCTTATTCACTTTTCTTAGAAATCTTATATAGTTCTTAAAACTTTCAAATACATAAACTGATCTTCAGACTCTTTTACTTGCTTTTCTTATTCACTTTTCTTAGAAATCCTATCATTCATTTAAACTTCTAGTTCATAAAACTTTCAAATACATAAACTGATCTTCAGACTCTTTTACTTGCTTTTCTTATTCACTTTTCTTAGAAATCTTATCATTCTTTTAAACTTCTAGTTCTTAAAACTTTCAAATACATAAACTGATCTTCAGACTCTTTTACTTGCTTTTCTTATTCACTTTTCTTAGAAATCTTATCATTCTTTTAAACTTCTAGTTCTTAAAACTTTCAAATACATAAACTGATCTTCAGACTCTTTTACTTGCTTTTCTTATTCACTTTTCTTAGAAATCTTATCATTCTTTTAAACTTCTAGTTCTTAAAACTTTCAAATACATAAACTGATCTTCAGACTCTTTTACTTGCTTTTCTTATTAACTTTTCTTAGAAATCTTATCATTCTTTTAAACTTCTAGTTCTTAAAACTTTCAAATACATAAACTGATCTTCAGACTCTTTTACTTGCTTTTCTTATTCACTTTTCTTAGAAATCTTATCATTCTTTTAAACTTCTAGTTCTTAAAACTTTCAAATACATAAACTGATCTTCAGACTCTTTTACTTGCTTTTCTTATTCACTTTTCTTAGAAATCTTATATAGTTCTTAAAACTTTCAAATACATAAACTGATCTTCAGACTCTTTACTTGCTTTTCTTATTCACTTTTCTTAGAAATCCTATCATTCTTTTAAACTTCTAGTTCATAAAACTTTCAAATACATAAACTGATCTTCAGACTCTTTTACTTGCTTTTCTTATTCACTTTTCTTAGAAATCTTATCATTCTTTTAAACTTTCAAATACATAAACTGATCTTCAGACTCTTTTACTTGCTTTTCTTATTCACTTTTCTTAGAAATCCTATCATTCTTTTAAACTTCTAGTTCTTAAAACTTTCAAATACATAAACTGATCTTCAGACTCTTTTACTTGCTTTTCTTATTCACTTTTCTTAGAAATCTTATCTAGTTCTTAAAACTTTCAAATACATAAACTGATCTTCAGACTCTTTTACTTGCTTTTCTTATTCACTTTTCTTAGAAATCCTATCATTCTTTTAAACTTCTAGTTCTTAAAACTTTCAAATACATAAACTGATCTTTAGACTCTTTTACTTGCTTTTCTTATTCACTTTTCTTAGAAATCTTATCATTCTTTTAAACTTCTAGTTCTTAAAACTTTCAAATACATAAACTGATCTTCAGACTCTTTTACTTGCTTTTCTTATTCACTTTTCTTAGAAATCTTATATAGTTCTTAAAACTTTCAAATACATAAACTGATCTTCAGACTCTTTTACTTGCTTTTCTTATTCACTTTTCTTAGAAATCTTATATAGTTCTTAAAACTTTCAAATACATAAACTGATCTTCAGACTCTTTTACTTGCTTTTCTTATTCACTTTTCTTAGAAATCTTATATAGTTCTTAAAACTTTCAAATACATAAAATGATCTTCAGACTCTTTACTTGCTTTTCTTATTCACTTTTCTTAGAAATCTTATATAGTTCTTAAAACTTTCAAATACATAAACTGATCTTCAGACTCTTTTACTTGCTTTTCTTATTCACTTTTCTTAGAAATCCTATCATTCATTTAAACTTCTAGTTCATAAAACTTTCAAATACATAAACTGATCTTCAGACTCTTTTACTTGCTTTTCTTTTTCACTTTTCTTAGAAATCCTATCATTCTTTTAAACTTCTAGTTCATAAAACTTTCAAATACATAAACTGATCTTCAGACTCTTTTACTTGCTTTTCTTATTCACTTTTCTTAGAAATCTTATCATTCTTTTAAACTTCTAGTTCTTAAAACTTTCAAATACATAAACTGATCTTCAGACTCTTTTACTTGCTTTTCTTATTCACTTTTCTTAGAAATCTTATCATTCTTTTAAACTTCTAGTTCTTAAAACTTTCAAATACATAAACTGATCTTCAGACTCTTTTACTTGCTTTTCTTATTAACTTTTCTTAGAAATCCTATCATTCTTTTAAACTTCTAGTTCTTAAAACTTTCAAATACATAAACTGATCTTCAGACTCTTTTACTTGCTTTTCTTATTCACTTTTCTTAGAAATCCTATCATTCTTTTAAACTTCTAGTTCATAAAACTTTCAAATACATAAACTGATCTTCAGACTCTTTTACTTGCATTTCTTTTTCACTTTTCTTAGAAATCTTATCATTCTTTTAAACTTTCAAATACATAAACTGATCTTCAGACTCTTTTACTTGCTTTTCTTATTCACTTTTCTTAGAAATCCTATCATTCTTTTAAACTTCTAGTTCATAAAACTTTCAAATACATAAACTGATCTTCAGACTCTTTTACTTGCTTTTCTTATTCACTTTTCTTAGAAATCTTATCATTCTTTTAAACTTTCAAATACATAAACTGATCTTCAGACTCTTTTACTTGCTTGTCTTATTCACTTTTCTTAGAAATCCTATCATTCTTTTAAACTTCTAGTTCTTAAAACTTTCAAATACATAAACTGATCTTCAGACTCTTTTACTTGCTTTTCTTATTCACTTTTCTTAGAAATCTTATCTAGTTCTTAAAACTTTCAAATACATAAACTGATCTTCAGACTCTTTTACTTGCTTTTCTTATTCACTTTTCTTAGAAATCCTATCATTCTTTTAAACTTCTAGTTCTTAAAACTTTCAAATACATAAACTGATCTTTAGACTCTTTTACTTGCTTTTCTTATTCACTTTTCTTAGAAATCTTATCATTCTTTTAAACTTCTAGTTCTTAAAACTTTCAAATACATAAACTGATCTTCAGACTCTTTTACTTGCTTTTCTTATTCACTTTTCTTAGAAATCTTATATAGTTCTTAAAACTTTCAAATACATAAACTGATCTTCAGACTCTTTTACTTGCTTTTCTTATTCACTTTTCTTAGAAATCTTATATAGTTCTTAAAACTTTCAAATACATAAACTGATCTTCAGACTCTTTTACTTGCTTTTCTTATTCACTTTTCTTAGAAATCTTATCATTCTTTTAAACTTTCAAATACATAAACTGATCTTCAGACTCTTTTACTTGCTTTTCTTTTTCACTTTTCTTAGAAATCTTATATAGTTCTTAAAACTTTCAAATACATAAACTGATCTTCAGACTCTTTTACTTGCTTTTCTTATTCACTTTTCTTAGAAATCCTATCATTCATTTAAACTTCTAGTTCATAAAACTTTCAAATACATAAACTGATCTTCAGACTCTTTTACTTGCTTTTCTTTTTCACTTTTCTTAGAAATCTTATCATTCTTTTAAACTTTCGAATAGATAAACTTATCTTTAGACTCTTTTACTTGCTTTTCTTATTCACTTTTCTTAGAAATCCTATCATTCTTTTAAACTTCTAGTTCTTAAAACTTTCAAATACATAAACTGATCTTCAGACTCTTTTACTTGCTTTTCTTATTCACTTTTCTTAGAAATCTTATATAGTTCTTAAAACTTTCAAATACATAAACTGATCTTCAGACTCTTTTACTTGCTTTTCTTATTCACTTTTCTTAGAAATCCTATCATTCTTTTAAACTTTCAAATACATAAACTGATCTTCAGACTCTTTTACTTGCTTTTCTTTTTCACTTTTCTTAGAAATCTTATATAGTTCTTAAAACTTTCAAATACATAAACTGATCTTCAGACTCTTTTACTTGCTTTTCTTATTCACTTTTCTTAGAAATCTTATATAGTTCTTAAAACTTTCAAATACATAAACTGATCTTCAGACTCTTTTACTTGCTTTTCTTATTCACTTTTCTTAGAAATCTTATCATTCTTTTAAACTTTCAAATACATAAACTGATCTTCAGACTCTTTTACTTGCTTTTCTTTTTCACTTTTCTTAGAAATCTTATATAGTTCTTAAAACTTTCAAATACATAAACTGATCTTCAGACTCTTTTACTTGCTTTTCTTATTCACTTTTCTTAGAAATCCTATCATTCATTTAAACTTCTAGTTCATAAAACTTTCAAATACATAAACTGATCTTCAGACTCTTTTACTTGCTTTTCTTTTTCACTTTTCTTAGAAATCTTATCATTCTTTTAAACTTTCGAATAGATAAACTGATCTTTAGACTCTTTTACTTGCTTTTCTTATTCACTTTTCTTAGAAATCCTATCATTCTTTTAAACTTCTAGTTCTTAAAACTTTCAAATACATAAACTGATCTTCAGACTCTTTTACTTGCTTTTCTTATTCACTTTTCTTAGAAATCTTATATAGTTCTTAAAACTTTCAAATACATAAACTGATCTTCAGACTCTTTTACTTGCTTTTCTTTTTCACTTTTCTTAGAAATCTTATCATTCTTTTAAACTTTCAAATACATAAACTGATCTTCAGACTCTTTTACTTGCATTTCTTTTTCACTTTTCTTAGAAATCTTATCATTCTTTTAAACTTTCAAATACATAAACTGATCTTCAGACTCTTTTACTTGCTTTTCTTATTCACTTTTCTTAGAAATCTTATCATTCTTTTAAACTTCTAGTTCTTAAAACTTTCAAATACATAAACTGATCTTCAGACTCTTTTACTTGCTTTTCTTATTCACTTTTCTTAGAAATCTTATCATTCTTTTAAACTTCTAGTTCTTAAAACTTTCAAATACATAAACTGATCTTCAGACTCTTTTACTTGCTTTTCTTATTCACTTTTCTTAGAAATCTTATCATTCTTTTAAACTTCTAGTTCTTAAAACTTTCAAATACATAAACTGATCTTCAGACTCTTTTACTTGCTTTTCTTATTCACTTTTCTTAGAAATCCTATCATTCTTTTAAACTTCTAGTTCATAAAACTTTCAAATACATAAACTGATCTTCAGACTCTTTTACTTGCTTTTCTTATTCACTTTTCTTAGAAATCTTATCATTCTTTTAAACTTCTAGTTCTTAAAACTTTCAAATACATAAACTGATCTTCAGACTCTTTTACTTGCTTTTCTTATTCACTTTTCTTAGAAATCTTATCATTCTTTTAAACTTCTAGTTCTTAAAACTTTCAAATACATAAACTGATCTTCAGACTCTTTTACTTGCTTTTCTTATTCACTTTTCTTAGAAATCTTATCATTCTTTTAAACTTCTAGTTCTTAAAACTTTCAAATACATAAACTGATCTTCAGACTCTTTTACTTGCTTTTCTTATTCACTTTTCTTAGAAATCTTATCATTCTTTTAAACTTCTAGTTCTTAAAACTTTCAAATACATAAACTGATCTTCAGACTCTTTTACTTGCTTTTCTTATTCACTTTTCTTAGAAATCTTATCATTCTTTTAAACTTCTAGTTCTTAAAACTTTCAAATACATAAACTGATCTTCAGACTCTTTTACTTGCTTTTCTTATTCACTTTTCTTAGAAATCTTATCTAGTTCTTAAAACTTTCAAATACATAAACTGATCTTCAGACTCTTTTACTCGCTTTTCTTATTCACTTTTCTTAGAAATCTTATCTAGTTCTTAAAACTTTCAAATACATAAACTGATCTTCAGACTCTTTACTTGCTTTTCTTATTCACTTTTCTTAGAAATCTTATATAGTTCTTAAAACTTTCAAATACATAAACTGATCTTCAGACTCTTTTACTTGCTTTTCTTATTCACTTTTCTTAGAAATCCTATCATTCTTTTAAACTTCTAGTTCTTAAAACTTTCAAATACATAAACTGATCTTTAGACTCTTTTACTTGCTTTTCTTATTCACTTTTCTTAGAAATCTTATCATTCTTTTAAACTTTCAAATACATAAACTGATCTTCAGACTCTTTTACTTGCTTTTCTTATTCACTTTTCTTAGAAATCTTATCATTCTTTTAAACTTCTAGTTCTTAAAACTTTCAAATACATAAACTGATCTTCAGACTCTTTTACTTGCTTTTCTTATTCACTTTTCTTTTAAACTTCTAGTTCTTAAAACTTTCAAATACATAAACTGATCTTCAGACTCTTTTACTTGCTTTTCTTATTCACTTTTCTTAGAAATCCTATCATTCTTTTAAACTTCTAGTTCTTAAAACTTTCAAATACATAAACTGATCTTCAGACTCTTTTACTTGCTTTTCTTATTCACTTTTCTTAGAAATCTTATCATTCTTTTAAACTTCTAGTTCTTAAAACTTTCAAATACATAAACTGATCTTCAGACTCTTTTACTTGCTTTTCTTATTCACTTTTCTTAGAAATCCTATCATTCTTTTAAACTTCTAGTTCTTAAAACTTTCAAATACATAAACTGATCTTTAGACTCTTTTACTTGCTTTTCTTATTCACTTTTCTTAGAAATCCTATCATTCTTTTAAACTTCTAGTTCATAAAACTTTCAAATACATAAACTGATCTTCAGACTCTTTTACTTGCTTTTCTTATTCACTTTTCTTAGAAATCCTATCATTCTTTTAAACTTCTAGTTCATAAAACTTTCAAATACATAAACTGATCTTCAGACTCTTTTACTTGCATTTCTTTTTCACTTTTCTTAGAAATCTTATCATTCTTTTAAACTTTCAAATACATAAACTGATCTTCAGACTCTTTTACTTGCTTTTCTTATTCACTTTTCTTAGAAATCCTATCATTCTTTTAAACTTCTAGTTCATAAAACTTTCAAATACATAAACTGATCTTCAGACTCTTTTACTTGCATTTCTTTTTCACTTTTCTTAGAAATCTTATCATTCTTTTAAACTTTCAAATACATAAACTGATCTTCAAACTCTTTTACTTGCATTTCTTTTTCACTTTTCTTAGAAATCTTATCATTCTTTTAAACTTTCAAATACATAAACTGATCTTCAGACTCTTTTACTTGCTTTTCTTATTCACTTTTCTTAGAAATCCTATCATTCTTTTAAACTTCTAGTTCTTAAAACTTTCAAATACATAAACTGATCTTTAGACTCTTTTACTTGCTTTTCTTATTCACTTTTCTTAGAAATCCTATCATTCTTTTAAACTTCTAGTTCTTAAAACTTTCAAATACATAAACTGATCTTCAGACTCTTTTACTTGCTTTTCTTATTCACTTTTCTTAGAAATCTTATCATTCTTTTAAACTTCTAGTTCTTAAAACTTTCAAATACATAAACTGATCTTCAGACTCTTTTACTTGCTTTTCTTATTCACTTTTCTTAGAAATCTTATATAGTTCTTAAAACTTTCAAATACATAAACTGATCTTCAGACTCTTTTACTTGCTTTTCTTATTCACTTTTCTTAGAAATCTTATATAGTTCTTAAAACTTTCAAATACATAAAATGATCTTCAGACTCTTTACTTGCTTTTCTTATTCACTTTTCTTAGAAATCTTATATAGTTCTTAAAACTTTCAAATACATAAACTGATCTTCAGACTCTTTTACTTGCTTTTCTTATTCACTTTTCTTAGAAATCCTATCATTCTTTTAAACTTCTAGTTCATAAAACTTTCAAATACATAAACTGATCTTCAGACTCTTTTACTTGCTTTTCTTTTTCACTTTTCTTAGAAATCTTATCATTCTTTTAAACTTTCAAATAGATAAACTGATCTTTAGACTCTTTTACTTGCTTTTCTTATTCACTTTTCTTAGAAATCCTATCATTCTTTTAAACTTCTAGTTCATAAAACTTTCAAATACATAAACTGATCTTCAGACTCTTTTACTTGCTTTTCTTATTCACTTTTCTTAGAAATCCTATCATTCTTTTAAACTTCTAGTTCATAAAACTTTCAAATACATAAACTGATCTTCAGACTCTTTTACTTGCTTTTCTTATTCACTTTTCTTAGAAATCCTATCATTCTTTTAAACTTCTAGTTCTTAAAACTTTCAAATACATAAACTGATCTTCAGACTCTTTTACTTGCTTTTCTTATTCACTTTTCTTCGAAATCTTATCATTCTTTTAAACTTTCAAATACATAAACTGATCTTCAGACTCTTTTACTTGCTTTTCTTATTCACTTTTCTTAGAAATCTTATCATTCTTTTAAACTTCTAGTTCTTAAAACTTTCAAATACATAAACTGATCTTCAGACTCTTTTACTTGCTTTTCTTATTCACTTTTCTTAGAAATCTTATCTAGTTCTTAAAACTTTCAAATACATAAACTGATCTTCAGACTCTTTTACTTGCTTTTCTTATTCACTTTTCTTAGAAATCCTATCATTCTTTTAAACTTCTAGTTCATAAAACTTTCAAATACATAAACTGATCTTCAGACTCTTTTACTTGCTTTTCTTATTCACTTTTCTTAGAAATCTTATATAGTTCTTAAAACTTTCAAATACATAAACTGATCTTCAGACTCTTTTACTTGCTTTTCTTATTCACTTTTCTTAGAAATCCTATCATTCTTTTAAACTTCTAGTTCATAAAACTTTCAAATACATAAACTGATCTTCAGACTCTTTTACTTGCATTTCTTTTTCACTTTTCTTAGAAATCTTATCATTCTTTTAAACTTTCAAATACATAAACTGATCTTCAGACTCTTTTACTTGCTTTTCTTATTCACTTTTCTTAGAAATCCTATCATTCTTTTAAACTTCTAGTTCATAAAACTTTCAAATACATAAACTGATCTTCAGACTCTTTTACTTGCATTTCTTTTTCACTTTTCTTAGAAATCTTATCATTCTTTTAAACTTTCAAATACATAAACTGATCTTCAGACTCTTTTACTTGCTTTTCTTATTCACTTTTCTTAGAAATCCTATCATTCTTTTAAACTTCTAGTTCTTAAAACTATCAAATACATAAACTGATCTTCAGACTCTTTTACTTGCTTTTCTTATTCACTTTTCTTAGAAATCCTATCATTCTTTTAAACTTCTAGTTCTTAAAACTTTCAAATACATAAACTGATCTTCAGACTCTTTTACTTGCTTTTCTTATTCACTTTTCTTAGAAATCTTATCTAGTTCTTAAAACATTTCAAATACATAAACTGATCTTCAGACTCTTTTACTTGCTTTTCTTATTCACTTTTCTTAGAAATCTTATCATTCTTTTAAACTTCTAGTTCTTAAAACTTTCAAATACATAAACTGATCTTCAGACTCTTTTACTTGCTTTTCTTATTCACTTTTCTTAGAAATCTTATCATTCTTTTAAACTTTCAAATACATAAACTGATCTTCAGACTCTTTTACTTGCTTTTCTTATTCACTTTTCTTAGAAATCTTATATAGTTCTTAAAACTTTCAAATACATAAACTGATCTTTAGACTCTTTTACTTGCTTTTCTTATTCACTTTTCTTAGAAATCTTATATAGTTCCTAAAACTTTCAAATACATAAACAGATCTTCAGACTCTTTTATTTGCTTTTCTTATTCACTTTTCTTAAAAATCCTATCATTCTTTTAAACTTCTAGTTCATAAAACTTTCAAATACATAAACTGATCTTCAGACTCTTTTACTTGCTTTTCTTATTCACTTTTCTTAGAAATCTTATATAGTTCTTAAAACTTTCAAATACATAAACTGATCTTCAGACTCTTTTACTTGCTTTTCTTATTCACTTTTCTTAGAAATCCTATCATTCTTTTAAACTTCTAGTTCATAAAACTTTCAAATACATAAACTGATCTTCAGACTCTTTTACTTGCTTTTCTTTTTCACTTTTCTTAGAAATCTTATCAATCTTTTAAACTTCTAGTTCTTAAAACTTTCAAATACATAAACTGATCTTCAGACTCTTTTACTTGCTTTTCTTATTCACTTTTCTTAGAAATCTTATCATTCTTTTAAACTTCTAGTTCTTAAAACTTTCAAATACATAAACTGATCTTCAGACTCTTTTACTTGCTTTTCTTATTCACTTTTCTTAGAAATCTTATATAGTTCTTAAAACTTTCAAATACATAAACTGATCTTCAGACTCTTTTACTTGCTTTTCTTATTCACTTTTCTTAGAAATCCTATCATTCTTTTAAACTTCTAGTTCTTAAAACTTTCAAATACATAAACTGATCTTCAGACTCTTTTACTTGCTTTTCTTTTTCACTTTTCTTAGAAATCTTATCATTCTTTTAAACTTTCAAATACATAAACTGATCTTCAGACTCTTTTACTTGCTTTTCTTATTCACTTTTCTTAGAAATCCTATCATTCTTTTAAACTTCTAGTTCTTAAAACTTTCAAATACATAAACTGATCTTCAGACTCTTTTACTTGCTTTTCTTATTCACTTTTCTTAGAAATCTTATCTAGTTCTTAAAACTTTCAAATACATAAACTGATCTTCAGACTCTTTTACTTGCTTTTCTTATTCACTTTTCTTAGAAATCCTATCATTCTTTTAAACTTCTAGTTCATAAAACTTTCAAATACATAAACTGATCTTCAGACTCTTTTACTTGCTTTTCTTTTTCACTTTTCTTAGAAATCTTATCATTCTTTTAAACTTCTAGTTCTTAAAACTTTCAAATACATAAACTGATCTTCAGACTCTTTTACTTGCTTTTCTTTTTCACTTTTCTTAGAAATCTTATCATTCTTTTAAACTTCTAGTTCTTAAAACTTTCAAATACATAAACTGATCTTCAGACTCTTTTACTTGCTTTTCTTATTCACTTTTCTTAGAAATCTTATAAAGTTCTTAAAACTTTCAAATACATAAACTGATCTTCAGACTCTTTTACTTGCTTTTCTTATTCACTTTTCTTCGAAATCTTATCATTCTTTTAAACTTTCAAATACATAAACTGATCTTCAGACTCTTTTACTTGCTTTTCTTATTCACTTTTCTTAGAAATCCTATCATTCTTTTAAACTTCTAGTTCTTAAAACTTTCAAATACATAAACTGATCTTCAGACTCTTTTACTTGCTTTTCTTATTCACTTTTCTTAGAAATCCTATCATTCTTTTAAACTTCTAGTTCTTAAAACTTTCAAATACATAAACTGATCTTCAGACTCTTTTACTTGCTTTTCTTATTCACTTTTCTTAGAAATCTTATATAGTTCTTAAAACTTTCAAATACATAAACTGATTTTCAGACTCTTTTACTTGCTTTTCTTATTCACTTTTCTTAGAAATCTTATCATTCTTTTAAACTTCTAGTTCTTAAAACTTTCAAATACATAAACTGATCTTCAGACTCTTTTACTTGCTTTTCTTTTTCACTTTTCTTAGAAATCTTATCATTCTTTTAAACTTTGAAATACATAAACTGATCTTCAGACTCTTTTACTTGCTTTTCTTATTCACTTTTCTTAGAAATCTTATCTAGTTCTTAAAACTTTCAAATACATAAACTGATCTTCAGACTCTTTTACTTGCTTTTCTTATTCACTTTTCTTAGAAATCCTATCATTCTTTTAAACTTCTAGTTCTTAAAACTTTCAAATACATAAACTGATCTTCAGACTCTTTTACTTGCTTTTTTTTTATTCACTTTTCTTAGAAATCTTATCTAGTTCTTAAAACTTTCAAATACATAAACTGATCTTCAGACTCTTTTACTTGCTTTTCTTATTCACTTTTCTTAGAAATCTTATCATTCTTTTAAACTTTGAAATACATAAACTGATCTTCAGACTCTTTTACTTGCTTTTCTTATTCACTTTTCTTAGAAATCTTATCTAGTTCTTAAAACTTTCAAATACATAAACTGATCTTCAGACTCTTTTACTTGCTTTTCTTATTCACTTTTCTTAGAAATCTTATCATTCTTTTAAACTTCTAGTTCTTAAAACTTTCAAATACATAAACTGATCTTTAGACTCTTTTACTTGCTTTTCTTATTCACTTTTCTTAGAAATCTTATCTAGTTCTTAAAACTTTCAAATACATAAACTGATCTTCAGACTCTTTTACTTGCTTTTCTTATTCACTTTTCTTAGAAATCCTATCATTCTTTTAAACTTCTAGTTCTTAAAACTTTCAAATACATAAACTGATCTTCAGACTCTTTTACTTGCTTTTTTTTTATTCACTTTTCTTAGAAATCTTATCTAGTTCTTAAAACTTTCAAATACATAAACTGATCTTTAGACTCTTTTACTTGCTTTTCTTATTCACTTTTCTTAGAAATCTTATATAGTTCCTAAAACTTTCAAATACATAAACAGATCTTCAGACTCTTTTATTTGCTTTTCTTATTCACTTTTCTTAGAAATCTTATATAGTTCCTAAAACTTTCAAATACATAAACAGATCTTCAGACTCTTTTATTTGCTTTTCTTATTCACTTTTCTTAGAAATCCTATCATTCTTTTAAACTTCTAGTTCATAAAACTTTCAAATACATAAACTGATCTTCAGACTCTTTTACTTGCTTTTCTTATTCACTTTTCTTAGAAATCTTATCTAGTTCTTAAAACTTTCAAATACATAAACTGATCTTCAGACTCTTTACTTGCTTGTCTTATTCACTTTTCTTAGAAATCCTATCATTCTTTTAAACTTCTAGTTCTTAAAACTTTCAAATACATAAACTGATCTTTAGACTCTTTTACTTGCTTTTCTTATTCACTTTTCTTAGAAATCTTATCTAGTTCTTAAAACTTTCAAATACATAAACTGATCTTCAGACTCTTTTACTTGCTTTTCTTATTCACTTTTCTTAGAAATCTTATCATTCTTTTAAACTTCTAGTTCATAAAACTTTCAAATACATAAACTGATCTTCAGACTCTTTTACTTGCTTTTCTTATTCACTTTTCTTAGAAATCTTATCTAGTTCTTAAAACTTTCAAATACATAAACTGATCTTCAGACTCTTTTACTTGCTTTTCTTATTCACTTTTCTTAGAAATCCTATCATTCTTTTAAACTTCTAGTTCTTAAAACTTTCAAATACATAAACTGATCTTCAGACTCTTTTACTTGCTTTTCTTATTCACTTTTCTTAGAAATCTTATCATTCTTTTAAACTTTCAAATACATAAACTGATCTTCAGACTCTTTTAATTGCTTTTCTTATTCACTTTTCTTAGAAATCCTATCATTCTTTTAAACTTCTAGTTCATAAAACTTTCAAATACATAAACTGATCTTCAGACTCTTTTACTTGCTTTTCTTATTCACTTTTCTTAGAAATCTTATATAGTTCTTAAAACTTTCAAATACATAAACTGATTTTCAGACTCTTTTACTTGCTTTTCTTATTCACTTTTCTTAGAAATCTTATCATTCTTTTAAACTTCTAGTTCTTAAAACTTTCAAATACATAAACTGATCTTCAGACTCTTTTACTTGCTTTTCTTATTCACTTTTCTTAGAAATCTTATCATTCTTTTAAACTTCTAGTTCTTAAAACTTTCAAATACATAAACTGATCTTCAGACTCATTTACTTGCTTTTCTTATTCACTTTTCTTAGAAATCTTATCATTTTTTTAAACTTCTAGTTCTTAAAACTTTCAAATACATAAACTGATCTTTAGACTCTTTTACTTGCTTTTCTTATTCACTTTTCTTAGAAATCTTATAAAGTTCTTAAAACTTTCAAATACATAAACTGATCTTCAGACTCTTTTACTTGCTTTTCTTATTCACTTTTCTTAGAAATCCTATCATTCTTTTAAACTTCTAGTTCATAAAACTTTCAAATACATAAACTGATTTTCAGACTCTTTTACTTGCTTTTCTTATTCACTTTTCTTAGAAATCTTATCATTTTTTTAAACTTCTAGTTCTTAAAACTTTCAAATACATAAACTGATCTTCAGACTCTTTTACTTGCTTTTCTTATTCACTTTTCTTAGAAATCTTATAAAGTTCTTAAAACTTTCAAATACATAAACTGATCTTCAGACTCTTTTACTTGCTTTTCTTATTCACTTTTCTTCGAAATCTTATCATTCTTTTAAACTTTCAAATACATAAACTGATCTTCAGACTCTTTTACTTGCTTTTCTTATTCACTTTTCTTAGAAATCCTATCATTCTTTTAAACTTCTAGTTCTTAAAACTTTCAAATACATAAACTGATCTTCAGACTCTTTTACTTGCTTTTCTTATTCACTTTTCTTAGAAATCCTATCATTCTTTTAAACTTCTAGTTCTTAAAACTTTCAAATACATAAACTGATCTTCAGACTCTTTTACTTGCTTTTCTTATTCACTTTTCTTAGAAATCTTATATAGTTCTTAAAACTTTCAAATACATAAACTGATTTTCAGACTCTTTTACTTGCTTTTCTTATTCACTTTTCTTAGAAATCTTATCATTCTTTTAAACTTCTAGTTCTTAAAACTTTCAAATACATAAACTGATCTTCAGACTCTTTTACTTGCTTTTCTTTTTCACTTTTCTTAGAAATCTTATCATTCTTTTAAACTTTGAAATACATAAACTGATCTTCAGACTCTTTTACTTGCTTTTCTTATTCACTTTTCTTAGAAATCTTATCTAGTTCTTAAAACTTTCAAATACATAAACTGATCTTCAGACTCTTTTACTTGCTTTTCTTATTCACTTTTCTTAGAAATCCTATCATTCTTTTAAACTTCTAGTTCTTAAAACTTTCAAATACATAAACTGATCTTCAGACTCTTTTACTTGCTTTTTTTTTATTCACTTTTCTTAGAAATCTTATCTAGTTCTTAAAACTTTCAAATACATAAACTGATCTTTAGACTCTTTTACTTGCTTTTCTTATTCACTTTTCTTAGAAATCTTATATAGTTCCTAAAACTTTCAAATACATAAACAGATCTTCAGACTCTTTTATTTGCTTTTCTTATTCACTTTTCTTAGAAATCTTATATAGTTCCTAAAACTTTCAAATACATAAACAGATCTTCAGACTCTTTTATTTGCTTTTCTTATTCACTTTTCTTAGAAATCCTATCATTCTTTTAAACTTCTAGTTCATAAAACTTTCAAATACATAAACTGATCTTCAGACTCTTTTACTTGCTTTTCTTATTCACTTTTCTTAGAAATCTTATCTAGTTCTTAAAACTTTCAAATACATAAACTGATCTTCAGACTCTTTACTTGCTTGTCTTATTCACTTTTCTTAGAAATCCTATCATTCTTTTAAACTTCTAGTTCTTAAAACTTTCAAATACATAAACTGATCTTTAGACTCTTTTACTTGCTTTTCTTATTCACTTTTCTTAGAAATCTTATCTAGTTCTTAAAACTTTCAAATACATAAACTGATCTTCAGACTCTTTTACTTGCTTTTCTTATTCACTTTTCTTAGAAATCTTATCATTCTTTTAAACTTCTAGTTCATAAAACTTTCAAATACATAAACTGATCTTCAGACTCTTTTACTTGCTTTTCTTATTCACTTTTCTTAGAAATCTTATCTAGTTCTTAAAACTTTCAAATACATAAACTGATCTTCAGACTCTTTTACTTGCTTTTCTTATTCACTTTTCTTAGAAATCCTATCATTCTTTTAAACTTCTAGTTCTTAAAACTTTCAAATACATAAACTGATCTTCAGACTCTTTTACTTGCTTTTCTTATTCACTTTTCTTAGAAATCTTATCATTCTTTTAAACTTTCAAATACATAAACTGATCTTCAGACTCTTTTAATTGCTTTTCTTATTCACTTTTCTTAGAAATCCTATCATTCTTTTAAACTTCTAGTTCATAAAACTTTCAAATACATAAACTGATCTTCAGACTCTTTTACTTGCTTTTCTTATTCACTTTTCTTAGAAATCTTATATAGTTCTTAAAACTTTCAAATACATAAACTGATTTTCAGACTCTTTTACTTGCTTTTCTTATTCACTTTTCTTAGAAATCTTATCATTCTTTTAAACTTCTAGTTCTTAAAACTTTCAAATACATAAACTGATCTTCAGACTCTTTTACTTGCTTTTCTTATTCACTTTTCTTAGAAATCTTATCATTCTTTTAAACTTCTAGTTCTTAAAACTTTCAAATACATAAACTGATCTTCAGACTCATTTACTTGCTTTTCTTATTCACTTTTCTTAGAAATCTTATCATTTTTTTAAACTTCTAGTTCTTAAAACTTTCAAATACATAAACTGATCTTTAGACTCTTTTACTTGCTTTTCTTATTCACTTTTCTTAGAAATCTTATAAAGTTCTTAAAACTTTCAAATACATAAACTGATCTTCAGACTCTTTTACTTGCTTTTCTTATTCACTTTTCTTAGAAATCCTATCATTCTTTTAAACTTCTAGTTCATAAAACTTTCAAATACATAAACTGATTTTCAGACTCTTTTACTTGCTTTTCTTATTCACTTTTCTTAGAAATCTTATCATTTTTTTAAACTTCTAGTTCTTAAAACTTTCAAATACATAAACTGATCTTCAGACTCTTTTACTTGCTTTTCTTATTCACTTTTCTTAGAAATCCTATCATTCTTTTAAACTTCTAGTTCTTAAAACTTTCAAATACATAAACTGATCTTTAGACTCTTTTACTTGCTTTTCTTATTCACTTTTCTTAGAAATCTTATATAGTTCTTAAAACTTTCAAATACATAAACTGATCTTCAGACTTTTTTACTTGCTTTTCTTATTCACTTTTCTTAGAAATCCTATCATTCTTTTAAACTTCTAGTTCATAAAACTTTCAAATACATAAACTGATCTTCAGACTCTTTTACTTGCTTTTATTATTCACTTTTCTTAGAAATCTTATCATTCTTTTAAACTTCTAGTTCTTAAAACTTTCAAATACATAAACTGATCTTCAGACTCTTTTACTTGCTTTTCTTATTCACTTTTCTTAGAAATCTTATATAGTTCTTAAAACTTTCAAATACATAAACTGATCTTCAGACTCTTTTACTTGCTTTTCTTATTCACTTTTCTTAGAAATCTTATCATTCTTTTAAACTTCTAGTTCTTAAAACTTTCAAATACATAAACTGATCTTCAGACTCTTTTACTTGCTTTTCTTATTCACTTTTCTTAGAAATCCTATCATTCTTTTAAACTTCTAGTTCTTAAAACTTTCAAATACATAAACTGATCTTTAGACTCTTTTACTTGCTTTTCTTATTCACTTTTCTTAGAAATCTTATCATTCTTTTAAACTTCTAGTTCTTAAAACTTTCAAATACATAAACTGATCTTCAGACTCTTTTACTTGCTTTTCTTATTCACTTTTCTTTTAAACTTCTAGTTCTTAAAACTTTCAAATACATAAACTGATCTTCAGACTCTTTTACTTGCTTTTCTTATTCACTTTTCTTAGAAATCCTATCATTCTTTTAAACTTCTAGTTCTTAAAACTTTCAAATACATAAACTGATCTTCAGACTCTTTTACTTGCTTTTCTTATTCACTTTTCTTAGAAATCTTATATAGTTCTTAAAACTTTCAAATACATAAACTGATTTTCAGACTCTTTTACTTGCTTTTCTTATTCACTTTTCTTAGAAATCTTATCATTCTTTTAAACTTCTAGTTCTTAAAACTTTCAAATACATAAACTGATCTTCAGACTCTTTTACTTGCTTTTCTTTTTCACTTTTCTTAGAAATCTTATCATTCTTTTAAACTTTGAAATACATAAACTGATCTTCAGACTCTTTTACTTGCTTTTCTTATTCACTTTTCTTAGAAATCTTATCATTCTTTTAAACTTCTAGTTCTTAAAACTTTCAAATACATAAACTGATCTTCAGACTCTTTTACTTGCTTTTCTTATTCACTTTTCTTTTAAACTTCTAGTTCTTAAAACTTTCAAATACATAAACTGATCTTCAGACTCTTTTACTTGCTTTTCTTATTCACTTTTCTTAGAAATCCTATCATTCTTTTAAACTTCTAGTTCTTAAAACTTTCAAATACATAAACTGATCTTTAGACTCTTTTACTTGCTTTTCTTATTCACTTTTCTTAGAAATCTTATCTAGTTCTTAAAACTTTCAAATACATAAACTGATCTTCAGACTCTTTTACTTGCTTTTCTTATTCACTTTTCTTAGAAATCTTATCATTCTTAGAAATCTTATCTAGTTCTTAAAACTTTCAAATACATAAACTGATCTTCAGACTCTTTTACTTGCTTTTCTTATTCACTTTTCTTAGAAATCCTATCATTCTTTTAAACTTCTAGTTCTTAAAACTTTCAAATACATAAACTGATCTTCAGACTCTTTTACTTGCTTTTCTTATTCACTTTTCTTAGAAATCTTATCATTCTTTTAAACTTTCAAATACATAAACTGATCTTCAGACTCTTTTAATTGCTTTTCTTATTCACTTTTCTTAGAAATCCTATCATTCTTTTAAACTTCTAGTTCATAAAACTTTCAAATACATAAACTGATCTTCAGACTCTTTTACTTGCTTTTCTTATTCACTTTTCTTAGAAATCTTATATAGTTCTTAAAACTTTCAAATACATAAACTGATTTTCAGACTCTTTTACTTGCTTTTCTTATTCACTTTTCTTAGAAATCCTATCATTCTTTTAAACTTCTAGTTCATAAAACTTTCAAATACATAAACTGATCTTCAGACTCTTTTACTTGCTTTTCTTTTTCACTTTTCTTAGAAATCTTATCATTCTTTTAAACTTTCAAATACATAAACTGATCTTCAGACTCTTTTACTTGCTTTTCTTATTCACTTTTCTTAGAAATCCTATCATTCTTTTAAACTTCTAGTTCTTAAAACTTTCAAATACATAAACTGATCTTCAGACTCTTTTACTTGCTTTTCTTATTCACTTTTCTTAGAAATCTTATATAGTTCTTAAAACTTTCAAATACATAAACTGATCTTCAGACTCTTTTACTTGCTTTTCTTATTCACTTTTCTTAGAAATCTTATCATTCTTTTAAACTTCTAGTTCTTAAAACTTTCAAATACATAAACTGCTCTTCAGACTCTTTTACTTGCTTTTCTTATTCACTTTTCTTAGAAATCTTATCATTTTTTTAAACTTCTAGTTCTTAAAACTTTCAAATACATAAACTGATCTTTAGACTCTTTTACTTGCTTTTCTTATTCACTTTTCTTAGAAATCTTATAAAGTTCTTAAAACTTTCAAATACATAAACTGATCTTCAGACTCTTTTACTTGCTTTTCTTATTCACTTTTCTTAGAAATCCTATCATTCTTTTAAACTTCTAGTTCATAAAACTTTCAAATACATAAACTGATTTTCAGACTCTTTTACTTGCTTTTCTTATTCACTTTTCTTAGAAATCTTATCATTTTTTTAAACTTCTAGTTCTTAAAACTTTCAAATACATAAACTGATCTTCAGACTCTTTTACTTGCTTTTCTTATTCACTTTTCTTAGAAATCCTATCATTCTTTTAAACTTCTAGTTCTTAAAACTTTCAAATACATAAACTGATCTTTAGACTCTTTTACTTGCTTTTCTTATTCACTTTTCTTAGAAATCTTATATAGTTCTTAAAACTTTCAAATACATAAACTGATCTTCAGACTCTTTTACTTGCTTTTCTTATTCACTTTTCTTAGAAATCCTATCATTCTTTTAAACTTCTAGTTCATAAAACTTTCAAATACATAAACTGATTTTCAGACTCTTTTACTTGCTTTTCTTATTCACTTTTCTTAGAAATCTTATCATTCTTTTAAACTTCTAGTTCTTAAAACTTTCAAATACATAAACTGATCTTCAGACTCTTTTACTTGCTTTTCTTATTCACTTTTCTTTTAAACTTCTAGTTCTTAAAACTTTCAAATACATAAACGTATCTTCAGACTCTTTTACTTGCTTTTCTTATTCACTTTTCTTAGAAATCCTATCATTCTTTTAAACTTCTAGTTCATAAAACTTTCAAATACATAAACTGATTTTCAGACTCTTTTACTTGCTTTTCTTATTCACTTTTCTTAGAAATCTTATCATTCTTTTAAACTTCTAGTTCTTAAAACTTTCAAATACATAAACTGATCTTCAGACTCTTTTACTTGCTTTTCTTATTCACTTTTCTTAGAAATCTTATCATTCTTTTAAACTTCTAGTTCTTAAAACTTTCAAATACATAAACTGATCTTCAGACTCTTTTACTTGCTTTTCTTATTCACTTTTCTTAGAAATCTTATCATTCTTTTAAACTTTCAAATACATAAACTGATCTTTAGACTCTTTTACTTGCTTTTCTTATTCACTTTTCTTAGAAATCTTATATAGTTCTTAAAACTTTCAAATACATAAACTGATCTTCAGACTCTTTTACTTGCTTTTATTATTCACTTTTCTTAGAAATCTTATCATTCTTTTAAACTTCTAGTTCTTAAAACTTTCAAATACATAAACTGATCTTCAGACTCTTTTACTTGCTTTTCTTATTCACTTTTCTTAGAAATCCTATCATCTTTTAAACTTCTAGTTCTTAAAACTTTCAAATACATAAACTGATCTTCAGACTCTTTTACTTGCTTTTCTTATTCACTTTTCTTAGAAATCTTATCATTCTTTTAAACTTCTAGTTCTTAAAACTTTCAAATACATAAACTGATCTTCAGACTCTTTTACTTGCTTTTCTTATTCACTTTTCTTAGAAATCTTATCATTCTTTTAAACTTCTAGTTCTTAAAACTTTCAAATACATAAACTGATCTTCAGACTCTTTTACTTGCTTTTCTTATTCACTTTTCTTAGAAATCTTATAAAGTTCTTAAAACTTTCAAATACATAAACTGATCTTCAGACTCTTTTACTTGCTTTTCTTATTCACTTTTCTTAGAAATCCTATCATTCTTTTAAACTTCTAGTTCATAAAACTTTCAAATACATAAACTGATTTTCAGACTCTTTTACTTGCTTTTCTTATTCACTTTTCTTAGAAATCTTATCATTTTTTTAAACTTCTAGTTCTTAAAACTTTCAAATACATAAACTGATCTTCAGACTCTTTTACTTGCTTTTCTTATTCACTTTTCTTAGAAATCTTATATAGTTCTTAAAACTTTCAAATACATAAACTGATCTTCAGACTCTTTTACTTGCTTTTCTTATTCACTTTTCTTAGAAATCCTATCATTCTTTTAAACTTCTAGTTCATAAAACTTTCAAATACATAAACTGATTTTCAGACTCTTTTACTTGCTTTTCTTATTCACTTTTCTTAGAAATCTTATCATTCTTTTAAACTTCTAGTTCTTAAAACTTTCAAATACATAAACTGATCTTCAGACTCTTTTACTTGCTTTTCTTATTCACTTTTCTTTTAAACTTCTAGTTCTTAAAACTTTCAAATACATAAACGTATCTTCAGACTCTTTTACTTGCTTTTCTTATTCACTTTTCTTAGAAATCCTATCATTCTTTTAAACTTCTAGTTCTTAAAACTTTCAAATACATAAACTGATCTTTAGACTCTTTTACTTGCTTTTCTTATTCACTTTTCTTAGAAATCCTATCATTCTTTTAAACTTCTAGTTTTTAAAACTTTCAAATACATAAACTGATCTTCAGACTCTTTTACTTGCTTTTCTTATTCACTTTTCTTAGAAATCTTATATAGTTCTTAAAACTTTCAAATACATAAACTGATCTTCAGACTCTTTTACTTGCTTTTCTTATTCACTTTTCTTTTAAACTTCTAGTTCTTAAAACTTTCAAATACATAAACGTATCTTCAGACTCTTTTACTTGCTTTTCTTATTCACTTTTCTTAGAAATCCTATCATTCTTTTAAACTTCTAGTTCATAAAACTTTCAAATACATAAACTGATTTTCAGACTCTTTTACTTGCTTTTCTTATTCACTTTTCTTAGAAATCTTATCATTCTTTTAAACTTCTAGTTCTTAAAACTTTCAAATACATAAACTGATCTTCAGACTCTTTTACTTGCTTTTCTTATTCACTTTTCTTAGAAATCTTATCATTCTTTTAAACTTCTAGTTCTTAAAACTTTCAAATACATAAACTGATCTTCAGACTCTTTTACTTGCTTTTCTTATTCACTTTTCTTAGAAATCTTATCATTCTTTTAAACTTTCAAATACATAAACTGATCTTTAGACTCTTTTACTTGCTTTTCTTATTCACTTTTCTTAGAAATCTTATATAGTTCTTAAAACTTTCAAATACATAAACTGATCTTCAGACTCTTTTACTTGCTTTTATTATTCACTTTTCTTAGAAATCTTATCATTCTTTTAAACTTCTAGTTCTTAAAACTTTCAAATACATAAACTGATCTTCAGACTCTTTTACTTGCTTTTCTTATTCACTTTTCTTAGAAATCCTATCATCTTTTAAACTTCTAGTTCTTAAAACTTTCAAATACATAAACTGATCTTCAGACTCTTTTACTTGCTTTTCTTATTCACTTTTCTTAGAAATCCTATCATTCTTTTAAACTTCTAGTTCATAAAACTTTCAAATACATAAACTGATTTTCAGACTCTTTTACTTGCTTTTCTTATTCACTTTTCTTAGAAATCTTATCATTTTTTTAAACTTCTAGTTCTTAAAACTTTCAAATACATAAACTGATCTTCAGACTCTTTTACTTGCTTTTCTTATTCACTTTTCTTAGAAATCTTATATAGTTCTTAAAACTTTCAAATACATAAACTGATCTTCAGACTCTTTTACTTGCTTTTCTTATTCACTTTTCTTAGAAATCCTATCATTCTTTTAAACTTCTAGTTCATAAAACTTTCAAATACATAAACTGATTTTCAGACTCTTTTACTTGCTTTTCTTATTCACTTTTCTTAGAAATCTTATCATTCTTTTAAACTTCTAGTTCTTAAAACTTTCAAATACATAAACTGATCTTCAGACTCTTTTACTTGCTTTTCTTATTCACTTTTCTTTTAAACTTCTAGTTCTTAAAACTTTCAAATACATAAACGTATCTTCAGACTCTTTTACTTGCTTTTCTTATTCACTTTTCTTAGAAATCCTATCATTCTTTTAAACTTCTAGTTCTTAAAACTTTCAAATACATAAACTGATCTTTAGACTCTTTTACTTGCTTTTCTTATTCACTTTTCTTAGAAATCCTATCATTCTTTTAAACTTCTAGTTTTTAAAACTTTCAAATACATAAACTGATCTTCAGACTCTTTTACTTGCTTTTCTTATTCACTTTTCTTAGAAATCTTATATAGTTCTTAAAACTTTCAAATACATAAACTGATCTTCAGACTCTTTTACTTGCTTTTCTTATTCACTTTTCTTTTAAACTTCTAGTTCTTAAAACTTTCAAATACATAAACGTATCTTCAGACTCTTTTACTTGCTTTTCTTATTCACTTTTCTTAGAAATCCTATCATTCTTTTAAACTTCTAGTTCATAAAACTTTCAAATACATAAACTGATTTTCAGACTCTTTTACTTGCTTTTCTTATTCACTTTTCTTAGAAATCTTATCATTCTTTTAAACTTCTAGTTCTTAAAACTTTCAAATACATAAACTGATCTTCAGACTCTTTTACTTGCTTTTCTTATTCACTTTTCTTAGAAATCTTATCATTCTTTTAAACTTCTAGTTCTTAAAACTTTCAAATACATAAACTGATCTTCAGACTCTTTTACTTGCTTTTCTTATTCACTTTTCTTAGAAATCTTATCATTCTTTTAAACTTTCAAATACATAAACTGATCTTTAGACTCTTTTACTTGCTTTTCTTATTCACTTTTCTTAGAAATCTTATATAGTTCTTAAAACTTTCAAATACATAAACTGATCTTCAGACTCTTTTACTTGCTTTTATTATTCACTTTTCTTAGAAATCTTATCATTCTTTTAAACTTCTAGTTCTTAAAACTTTCAAATACATAAACTGATCTTCAGACTCTTTTACTTGCTTTTCTTATTCACTTTTCTTAGAAATCCTATCATCTTTTAAACTTCTAGTTCTTAAAACTTTCAAATACATAAACTGATCTTCAGACTCTTTTACTTGCTTTTCTTATTCACTTTTCTTAGAAATCTTATCATTCTTTTAAACTTCTAGTTCTTAAAACTTTCAAATACATAAACTGATCTTCAGACTCTTTTACTTGCTTTTCTTATTCACTTTTCTTAGAAATCTTATCATTCTTTTAAACTTCTAGTTCTTAAAACTTTCAAATACATAAACTGATCTTTAGACTCTTTTACTTGCTTTTCTTATTCACTTTTCTTAGAAATCCTATCATCTTTTAAACTTCTAGTTCTTAAAACTTTCAAATACATAAACTGATCTTCAGACTCTTTTACTTGCTTTTCTTATTCACTTTTCTTAGAAATCTTATCATTCTTTTAAACTTCTAGTTCTTAAAACTTTCAAATACATAAACTGATCTTCAGACTCTTTTACTTGCTTTTCTTATTCACTTTTCTTAGAAATCTTATATAGTTCTTAAAACTTTCAAATACATAAACTGATCTTCAGACTCTTTTACTTGCTTTTCTTATTCACTTTTCTTAGAAATCTTATCATTCTTTTAAACTTCTAGTTCTTAAAACTTTCAAATACATAAACTGCTCTTCAGACTCTTTTACTTGCTTTTCTTATTCACTTTTCTTAGAAATCTTATCATTTTTTTAAACTTCTAGTTCTTAAAACTTTCAAATACATAAACTGATCTTTAGACTCTTTTACTTGCTTTTCTTATTCACTTTTCTTAGAAATCTTATAAAGTTCTTAAAACTTTCAAATACATAAACTGATCTTCAGACTCTTTTACTTGCTTTTCTTATTCACTTTTCTTAGAAATCCTATCATTCTTTTAAACTTCTAGTTCTTAAAACTTTCAAATACATAAACTGATCTTTAGACTCTTTTACTTGCTTTTCTTATTCACTTTTCTTAGAAATCTTATCTAGTTCTTAAAACTTTCAAATACATAAACTGATCTTCAGACTCTTTTACTTGCTTTTCTTATTCACTTTTCTTAGAAATCTTATCATTCTTAGAAATCTTATCTAGTTCTTAAAACTTTCAAATACATAAACTGATCTTCAGACTCTTTTACTTGCTTTTCTTATTCACTTTTCTTAGAAATCCTATCATTCTTTTAAACTTCTAGTTCTTAAAACTTTCAAATACATAAACTGATCTTCAGACTCTTTTACTTGCTTTTCTTATTCACTTTTCTTAGAAATCTTATCTAGTTCTTAAAACTTTCAAATACATAAACTGATCTTCAGACTCTTTTAATTGCTTTTCTTATTCACTTTTCTTAGAAATCCTATCATTCTTTTAAACTTCTAGTTCATAAAACTTTCAAATACATAAACTGATCTTCAGACTCTTTTACTTGCTTTTCTTATTCACTTTTCTTAGAAATCTTATAAAGTTCTTAAAACTTTCAAATACATAAACTGATCTTCAGACTCTTTACTTGCTTGTCTTATTCACTTTTCTTAGAAATCCTATCATTCTTTTAAACTTCTAGTTCTTAAAACTTTCAAATACATAAACTGATCTTTAGACTCTTTTACTTGCTTTTCTTATTCACTTTTCTTAGAAATCTTATATAGTTTTTAAAACTTTCAAATACATAAACTGATCTTCAGACTTTTTTACTTGCTTTTCTTATTCACTTTTCTTAGAAATCCTATCATTCTTTTAAACTTCTAGTTCACTTTTCATAAAACTTTCAAATACATAAACTGATTTTCAGACTCTTTTACTTGCTTTTCTTATTCACTTTTCTTAGAAATCTTATCATTCTTTTAAACTTCTAGTTCTTAAAACTTTCAAATACATAAACTGCTCTTCAGACTCTTTTACTTGCTTTTCTTATTCACTTTTCTTAGAAATCTTATCATTTTTTTAAACTTCTAGTTCTTAAAACTTTCAAATACATAAACTGATCTTTAGACTCTTTTACTTGCTTTTCTTATTCACTTTTCTTAGAAATCTTATAAAGTTCTTAAAACTTTCAAATACATAAACTGATCTTCAGACTCTTTTACTTGCTTTTCTTATTCACTTTTCTTAGAAATCCTATCATTCTTTTAAACTTCTAGTTCTTAAAACTTTCAAATACATAAACTGATCTTCAGACTCTTTTACTTGCTTTTCTTATTCACTTTTCTTAGAAATCTTATCTAGTTCTTAAAACTTTCAAATACATAAACTGATCTTCAGACTCTTTTAATTGCTTTTCTTATTCACTTTTCTTAGAAATCCTATCATTCTTTTAAACTTCTAGTTCATAAAACTTTCAAATACATAAACTGATCTTCAGACTCTTTTACTTGCTTTTCTTATTCACTTTTCTTAGAAATCTTATAAAGTTCTTAAAACTTTCAAATACATAAACTGATCTTCAGACTCTTTACTTGCTTGTCTTATTCACTTTTCTTAGAAATCCTATCATTCTTTTAAACTTCTAGTTCTTAAAACTTTCAAATACATAAACTGATCTTTAGACTCTTTTACTTGCTTTTCTTATTCACTTTTCTTAGAAATCTTATATAGTTCTTAAAACTTTCAAATACATAAACTGATCTTCAGACTTTTTTACTTGCTTTTCTTATTCACTTTTCTTAGAAATCCTATCATTCTTTTAAACTTCTAGTTCATAAAACTTTCAAATACATAAACTGATTTTCAGACTCTTTTACTTGCTTTTCTTATTCACTTTTCTTAGAAATCTTATCATTCTTTTAAACTTCTAGTTCTTAAAACTTTCAAATACATAAACTGATCTTCAGACTCTTTTACTTGCTTTTCTTATTCACTTTTCTTTTAAACTTCTAGTTCTTAAAACTTTCAAATACATAAACTGATCTTCAGACTCTTTTACTTGCTTTTCTTATTCACTTTTCTTAGAAATCCTATCATTCTTTTAAACTTCTAGTTCTTAAAACTTTCAAATACATAAACTGATCTTCAGACTCTTTTACTTGCTTTTCTTATTCACTTTTCTTAGAAATCTTATCATTCTTTTAAACTTCTAGTTCTTAAAACTTTCAAATACATAAACTGATCTTCAGACTCTTTTACTTGCTTTTCTTATTCACTTTTCTTAGAAATCCTATCATTCTTTTAAACTTCTAGTTCTTAAAACTTTCAAATACATAAACTGATCTTTAGACTCTTTTACTTGCTTTTCTTATTCACTTTTCTTAGAAATCTTATCATTCTTTTAAACTTCTAGTTCTTAAAACTTTCAAATACATAAACTGATCTTCAGACTCTTTTACTTGCTTTTCTTATTCACTTTTCTTAGGAATCTTATATAGTTCTTAAAACTTTCAAATACATAAACTGATCTTCAGACTCTTTTACTTGCTTTTCTTATTCACTTTTCTTAGAAATCTTATCTAGTTCTTAAAACTTTCAAATACATAAACTGATCTTCAGACTCTTTACTTGCTTTTCTTATTCACTTTTCTTAGAAATCTTATATAGTTCTTAAAACTTTCAAATACATAAACTGATCTTCAGACTCTTTTACTTGCTTTTCTTATTCACTTTTCTTAGAAATCCTATCATTCTTTTAAACTTCTAGTTCATAAAACTTTCAAATACATAAACTGATCTTCAGACTCTTTTACTTGCTTTTCTTTTTCACTTTTCTTAGAAATCTTATCATTCTTTTAAACTTTCAAATACATAAACTGATCTTCAGACTCTTTTACTTGCTTTTCTTATTCACTTTTCTTAGAAATCTTATAAAGTTCTTAAAACTTTCAAATACATAAACTGATCTTCAGACTCTTTTACTTGCTTTTCTTATTCACTTTTCTTAGAAATCCTATCATTCTTTTAAACTTCTAGTTCATAAAACTTTCAAATACATAAACTGATTTTCAGACTCTTTTACTTGCTTTTCTTATTCACTTTTCTTAGAAATCTTATCATTTTTTTAAACTTCTAGTTCTTAAAACTTTCAAATACATAAACTGATCTTCAGACTCTTTTACTTGCTTTTCTTTTTCACTTTTCTTAGAAATCTTATCATTCTTTTAAACTTTCAAATACATAAACTGATCTTCAGACTCTTTTACTTGCTTTTCTTATTCACTTTTCTTAGAAATCTTACAAAGTTCTTAAAACTTTCAAATACATAAACTGATCTTCAGACTCTTTTACTTGCTTTTCTTATTCACTTTTCTTAGAAATCTTATCATTCTTTTAAACTTCTAGTTCATAAAACTTTCAAATACATAAACTGATCTTCAGATTCTTTTACTTGCTTTTCTTATTCACTTTTCTTAGAAATCCTATCATTCTTTTAAACTTCTAGTTCTTAAAACTTTCAAATACATAAACTGATCTTAGACTCTTTTACTTGCTTTTCTTATTCACTTTTCTTAGAAATCTTATCATTCTTTTAAACTTCTAGTTATTAAAACTTTCAAATACATAAACTGATCTTCAGACTCTTTTACTTGCTTTTCTTATTCACTTTTCTTAGAAATCTTATCTAGTTCTTAAAACTTTCAAATACATAAACTGATCTTCAGACTCTTTACTTGCTTGTCTTATTCACTTTTCTTAGAAATCCTATCATTCTTTTAAACTTCTAGTTCATAAAACTTTCAAATACATAAACTGATCTTCAGACTCTTTTACTTGCTTTTCTTATTCACTTTTCTTAGAAATCTTATATAGTTCTTAAAACTTTCAAATACATAAACTGATCTTCGACTCTTTTACTTGCTTTTCTTATACACTTTTCTTAGAAATCCTATCATTCTTTTAAACTTCTAGTTCATAAAACTTTCAAATACATAAACTGATCTTCAGACTCTTTTACTTGCTTTTCTTATTCACTTTTCTTAGAAATCTTATATAGTTCTTAAAACTTTCAAATACATAAACTGATCTTCAGACTCTTTTACTTGCTTTTCTTATTCACTTTTCTTAGAAATCTTATCATTCTTTTAAACTTCTAGTTCTTAAAACTTTCAAATACATAAACTGATCTTCAGACTCTTTTACTTGCTTTTCTTATTCACTTTTCTTAGAAATCTTATCTAGTTCTTAAAACTTTCAAATACATAAACTGATCTTCAGACTCTTTTACTTGCTTTTCTTATTCACTTTTCTTAGAAATCTTATCATTCTTTTAAACTTCTAGTTCTTAAAACTTTCAAATACATAAACTGATCTTCAGACTCTTTTACTTGCTTTTCTTATTCACTTTTCTTAGAAATCTTATCATTCTTTTAAACTTCTAGTTCATAAAACTTTCAAATACATAAACTGATCTTCAGACTCTTTTACTTGCTTTTCTTATTCACTTTTCTTAGAAATCCTATCATTCTTTTAAACTTCTAGTTCATAAAACTTTCAAATACATAAACTGATCTTCAGACTCTTTTACTTGCTTTTCTTATTCACTTTTCTTAGAAATCTTATATAGTTCTTAAAACTTTCAAATACATAAACTGATCTTCAGACTCTTTTACTTGCTTTTCTTATTCACTTTTCTTAGAAATCTTATATAGTTCTTAAAACTTTCAAATACATAAACTGATCTTCAGACTCTTTTACTTGCTTTTCTTATTCACTTTTCTTAGAAATCCTATCATTCTTTTAAACTTCTAGTTCTTAAAACTTTCAAATACATAAACTGATCTTCAGACTCTTTTACTTGCTTTTCTTATTCACTTTTCTTAGAAATCTTATCATTCTTTTAAACTTCTAGTTCTTAAAACTTTCAAATACATAAACTGATCTTCAGACTCTTTTACTTGCTTTTCTTATTCACTTTTCTTAGAAATCTTATAAAGTTCTTAAAACTTTCAAATACATAAACTGATCTTCAGACTCTTTTACTTGCTTTTCTTATTCACTTTTCTTAGAAATCCTATCATTCTTTTAAACTTCTAGTTCATAAAACTTTCAAATACATAAACTGATTTTCAGACTCTTTTACTTGCTTTTCTTATTCACTTTTCTTAGAAATCTTATCATTCTTTTAAACTTCTAGTTCTTAAAACTTTCAAATACATAAACTGATCTTCAGACTCTTTTACTTGCTTTTCTTATTCACTTTTCTTAGAAATCTTATATAGTTCTTAAAACTTTCAAATACATAAACTGATCTTCAGACTCTTTTACTTGCTTTTCTTATTCACTTTTCTTAGAAATCTTATCTAGTTCTTAAAACTTTCAAATACATAAACTGATCTTCAGACTCTTTTACTTGCTTTTCTTATTCACTTTTCTTAGAAATCTTATATAGTTCTTAAAACTTTCAAATACATAAACTGATCTTCAGACTCTTTTACTTGCTTTTCTTATTCACTTTTCTTAGAAATCTTATCATTCTTTTAAACTTTCAAATACATAAACTGATCTTCAGACTCTTTTACTTGCTTTTCTTATTCACTTTTCTTAGAAATCTTATCATTCTTTTAAACTTCTAGTTCTTAAAACTTTCAAATACATAAACTGATCTTCAGACTCTTTTACTTGCTTTTCTTATTCACTTTTCTTAGAAATCTTATATAGTTCTTAAAACTTTCAAATACATAAACTGATCTTCAGACTCTTTTACTTGCTTTTCTTATTCACTTTTCTTAGAAATCCTATCATTCTTTTAAACTTCTAGTTCTTAAAACTTTCAAATACATAAACTGATCTTCAGACTCTTTTACTTGCTTTTCTTATTCACTTTTCTTAGAAATCTTATCATTCTTTTAAACTTCTAGTTCTTAAAACTTTCAATTACATAAACTGATCTTCAGACTCTTTTACTTGCTTTTCTTATTCACTTTTCTTAGAAATCCTATCATTCTTTTAAACTTCTAGTTCTTAAAACTTTCAAATACATAAACTGATCTTCAGACTCTTTTACTTGCTTTTCTTATTCACTTTTCTTAGAAATCTTATCATTCTTTTAAACTTTCAAATACATAAACTGATCTTAGACTCTTTTACTTGCTTTTCTTATTCACTTTTCTTAGAAATCTTATATAGTTCTTAAAACTTTCAAATACATAAACTGATCTTCAGACTCTTTTACTTGCTTTTCTTATTCACTTTTCTTAGAAATCTTATCATTCTTTTAAACTTCTAGTTCATAAAACTTTCAAATACATAAACTGATCTTCAGACTCTTTTACTTGCTTTTCTTATTCACTTTTCTTAGAAATCCTATCATTCTTTTAAACTTCTAGTTCATAAAACTTTCAAATACATAAACTGATCTTCAGACTCTTTTACTTGCTTTTCTTATTCACTTTTCTTAGAAATCTTATATAGTTCTTAAAACTTTCAAATACATAAACTGATCTTCAGACTCTTTTACTTGCTTTTCTTATTCACTTTTCTTAGAAATCTTATATAGTTCTTAAAACTTTCAAATACATAAACTGATCTTCAGACTCTTTTACTTGCTTTTCTTATTCACTTTTCTTAGAAATCCTATCATTCTTTTAAACTTCTAGTTCTTAAAACTTTCAAATACATAAACTGATCTTCAGACTCTTTTACTTGCTTTTCTTATTCACTTTTCTTAGAAATCTTATCATTCTTTTAAACTTCTAGTTCTTAAAACTTTCAAATACATAAACTGATCTTCAGACTCTTTTACTTGCTTTTCTTATTCACTTTTCTTAGAAATCTTATAAAGTTCTTAAAACTTTCAAATACATAAACTGATCTTCAGACTCTTTTACTTGCTTTTCTTATTCACTTTTCTTAGAAATCCTATCATTCTTTTAAACTTCTAGTTCATAAAACTTTCAAATACATAAACTGATTTTCAGACTCTTTTACTTGCTTTTCTTATTCACTTTTCTTAGAAATCTTATCATTCTTTTAAACTTCTAGTTCTTAAAACTTTCAAATACATAAACTGATCTTCAGACTCTTTTACTTGCTTTTCTTATTCACTTTTCTTAGAAATCTTATATAGTTCTTAAAACTTTCAAATACATAAACTGATCTTCAGACTCTTTTACTTGCTTTTCTTATTCACTTTTCTTAGAAATCTTATCTAGTTCTTAAAACTTTCAAATACATAAACTGATCTTCAGACTCTTTTACTTGCTTTTCTTTTTCACTTTTCTTAGAAATCTTATATAGTTCTTAAAACTTTCAAATACATAAACTGATCTTCAGACTCTTTTACTTGCTTTTCTTATTCACTTTTCTTAGAAATCTTATCATTCTTTTAAACTTTCAAATACATAAACTGATCTTCAGACTCTTTTACTTGCTTTTCTTATTCACTTTTCTTAGAAATCTTATCATTCTTTTAAACTTCTAGTTCTTAAAACTTTCAAATACATAAACTGATCTTCAGACTCTTTTACTTGCTTTTCTTATTCACTTTTCTTAGAAATCTTATATAGTTCTTAAAACTTTCAAATACATAAACTGATCTTCAGACTCTTTTACTTGCTTTTCTTATTCACTTTTCTTAGAAATCCTATCATTCTTTTAAACTTCTAGTTCTTAAAACTTTCAAATACATAAACTGATCTTCAGACTCTTTTACTTGCTTTTCTTATTCACTTTTCTTAGAAATCTTATCATTCTTTTAAACTTCTAGTTCTTAAGACTTTCAAATACATAAACTGATCTTCAGACTCTTTTACTTGCTTTTCTTATTCACTTTTCTTAGAAATCTTATATAGTTCTTAAAACTTTCAAATACATAAACTGATCTTCAGACTCTTTTACTTGCTTTTCTTATTCACTTTTCTTAGAAATCTTATATAGTTCTTAAAACTTTCAAATACATAAACTGATCTTCAGACTCTTTTACTTGCTTTTCTTATTCACTTTTCTTAGAAATCTTATATAGTTCTTAAGACTTTCAAATACATAAAATGATCTTCAGACTCTTTACTTGCTTTTCTTATTCACTTTTCTTAGAAATCTTATATAGTTCTTAAAACTTTCAAATACATAAACTGATCTTCAGACTCTTTTACTTGCTTTTCTTATTCACTTTTCTTAGAAATCCTATCATTCTTTTAAACTTCTAGTTCTTAAAACTTTCAAATACATAAACTGATCTTCAGACTCTTTTACTTGCTTTTCTTATTCACTTTTCTTAGAAATCCTATCATTCTTTTAAACTTCTAGTTCTTAAAACTTTCAAATACATAAACTGATCTTCAGACTCTTTTACTTGCTTTTCTTATTCACTTTTCTTAGAAATCTTATAATTCATTTAAACTTCTAGTTCTTAAAACTTTCAAATACATAAACTGATCTTCAGACTCTTTTACTTGCTTTTCTTATTCACTTTTCTTAGTAATCTTATCATTCTTTTAAACTTCTAGTTCTTAAAACTTTCAAATACATAAACTGATCTTCAGACTCTTTTACTTGCTTTTCTTATTCACTTTTCTTAGAAATCTTATCATTCTTTTAAACTTCTAGTTCTTAAAACTTTCAAATACATAAACTGATCTTCAGACTCTTTTACTTGCTTTTCTTATTCACTTTTCTTAGAAATCTTATCATTCTTTTAAACTTCTAGTTCTTAAAACTTTCAAATACATAAACTGATCTTCCGACTCTTTTACTTGCTTTTCTTATTCACTTTTCTTAGAAATCCTATCATTCTTTTAAACTTCTAGTTCTTAAAACTTTCAAATACATAAACTGATCTTCTGACTCTTTTACTTGCTTTTCTTATTCACTTTTCTTAGAAATCTTATCATTCTTTTAAACTTCTAGTTCTTAAAACTTTCAAATACATAAACTGATCTTCAGACTCTTTTACTTGCTTTTCTTATTCACTTTTCTTAGAAATCCTATCATTCTTTTAAACTTCTAGTTCTTAAAACTTTCAAATACATAAACTGATCTTCAGACTCTTTTACTTGCTTTTCTTATTCACTTTTCTTAGAAATCTTATCATTCTTTTAAACTTCTAGTTCTTAAAACTTTCAAATACATAAACTGATCTTCAGACTCTTTTACTTGCTTTTCTTATTCACTTTTCTTAGAAATCTTATCATTCTTTTAAACTTCTAGTTCTTAAAACTTTCAAATACATAAACTGATCTTCAGACTCTTTTACTTGCTTTTCTTATTCACTTTTCTTAGAAATCTTATCATTCTTTTAAACTTTCAAATACATAAACTGATCTTCAGACTCTTTTACTTGCTTTTCTTATTCACTTTTCTTAGAAATCCTATCATTTTTTTAAACTTCTAGTTCTTAAAACTTTCAAATACATAAACTGATCTTCAGACTCTTTTACTTGCTTTTCTTATTCACTTTTCTTAGAAATCTTATCATTCTTTTAAACTTCTAGTTCTTAAAACTTTCAAATACATAAACTGATCTTCAGACTCTTTTACTTGCTTTTCTTATTCACTTTTCTTAGAAATCTTATCATTCTTTTAAACTTCTAGTTCTTAAAACTTTCAAATACATAAACTGATCTTCAGACTCTTTTACTTGCTTTTCTTATTCACTTTTCTTAGAAATCTTATCATTCTTTTAAACTTCTAGTTCTTAAAACTTTCAAATACATAAACTGATCTTCAGACTCTTTTACTTGCTTTTCTTATTCACTTTTCTTAGAAATCTTATCATTCTTTTAAACTTCTAGTTCTTAAAACTTTCAAATACATAAACTGATCTTCAGACTCTTTTACTTGCTTTTCTTATTCACTTTTCTTAGAAATCCTATCATTCTTTTAAACTTCTAGTTCTTAAAACTTTCAAATACATAAACTGATCTTCAGACTCTTTTACTTGCTTTTCTTATTCACTTTTCTTAGAAATCTTATCATTCTTTTAAACTTCTAGTTCTTAAAACTTTCAAATACATAAACTGATCTTCAGACTCTTTTACTTGCTTTTCTTATTCACTTTTCTTAGAAATCTTATCATTCTTTTAAACTTCTAGTTCTTAAAACTTTCAAATACATAAACTGATCTTCAGACTCTTTTACTTGCTTTTCTTATTCACTTTTCTTAGAAATCTTATCATTCTTTTAAACTTTCAAATACATAAACTGATCTTCAGACTCTTTTACTTGCTTTTCTTATTCACTTTTCTTAGAAATCCTATCATTCTTTTAAACTTCTAGTTCTTAAAACTTTCAAATACATAAACTGATCTTCAGACTCTTTTACTTGCTTTTCTTATTCACTTTTCTTAGAAATCTTATCATTCTTTTAAACTTCTAGTTCTTAAAACTTTCAAATACATAAACTGATCTTCAGACTCTTTTACTTGCTTTTCTTATTCACTTTTCTTAGAAATCTTATCATTCTTTTAAACTTCTAGTTCTTAAAACTTTCAAATACATAAACTGATATTCAGACTCTTTTACTTGCTTTTCTTATTCACTTTTCTTAGAAATCTTATCATTCTTTTAAACTTCTAGTTCTTAAAACTTTCAAATACATAAACTGATCTTCAGACTCTTTTACTTGCTTTTCTTATTCACTTTTCTTAGAAATCTTATCATTCTTTTAAACTTCTAGTTCTTAAAACTTTCAAATACATAAACTGATCTTCAGACTCTTTTACTTGCTTTTCTTATTCACTTTTCTTAGAAATCCTATCATCTTTTAAACTTCTAGTTCTTAAAACTTTCAAATACATAAACTGATCTTCAGACTCTTTTACTTGCTTTTCTTATTCACTTTTCTTAGAAATCCTATCATTCTTTTAAACTTCTAGTTCTTAAAACTTTCAAATACATAAACTGATCTTCAGACTCTTTTACTTGCTTTTCTTATTCACTTTTCTTAGAAATCTTATATAGTTCTTAAAACTTTCAAATACATAAACTGATCTTCAGACTCTTTTACTTGCTTTTCTTATTCACTTTTCTTAGAAATCTTATCATTCTTTTAAACTTCTAGTTCTTAAAACTTTCAAATACATAAACTGATCTTCAGACTCTTTTACTTGCTTTTCTTATTCACTTTTCTTAGAAATCTTATCATTTTTTTAAACTTCTAGTTCTTAAAACTTTCAAATACATAAACTAATCTTCAGACTCTTTTACTTGCTTTTCTTATTCACTTTTCTTAGAAATCTTATCATTCTTTTAAACTTCTAGTTCTTAAAACTTTCAAATACATAAACTGATCTTCAGACTCTTTTACTTGCTTTTCTTATTCACTTTTCTTAGAAATCTTATCATTCATTTAAACTTCTAGTTCTTAAAACTTTCAAATACATAAACTGATCTTCAGACTCTTTTACTTGCTTTTCTTATTCACTTTTCTTAGAAATCTTATCATTCTTTTAAACTTCTAGTTCTTAAAACTTTCAAATACATAAACTGATCTTCAGACTCTTTTACTTGCTTTTCTTATTCACTTTTCTTAGAAATCTTATATAGTTCTTAAAACTTTCAAATACATAAACTGATCTTCAGACTCTTTTACTTGCTTTTCTTATTCACTTTTCTTAGAAATCTTATCATTCTTTTAAACTTCTAGTTCTTAAGACTTTCAAATACATAAACTGATCTTCAGACTCTTTTACTTGCTTTTCTTATTCACTTTTCTTAGAAATCTTATATAGTTCTTAAAACTTTCAAATACATAAACTGATCTTCAGACTCTTTTACTTGCTTTTCTTATTCACTTTTCTTAGAAATCTTATCATTCTTTTAAACTTCTAGTTCTTAAAACTTTCAAATACATAAACTGATCTTCAGACTCTTTTACTTGCTTTTCTTATTCACTTTTCTTAGAAATCTTATCATTCTTTTAAACTTCTAGTTCTTAAAACTTTCAAATACATAAACTGATCTTTAGACTCTTTTACTTGCTTTTCTTATTCACTTTTCTTAGAAATCTTATATAGTTCTTAAAACTTTCAAATACATAAACTGATCTTCAGACTCTTTTACTTGCTTTTCTTATTCACTTTTCTTAGAAATCTTATCATTCTTTTAAACTTCTAGTTCTTAAAACTTTCAAATACATAAACTGATCTTCAGACTCTTTTACTTGCTTTTCTTATTCACTTTTCTTAGAAATCTTATCATTTTTTTAAACTTCTAGTTCTTAAAACTTTCAAATACATAAACTGATCTTCAGACTCTTTTACTTGCTTTTCTTATTCACTTTTCTTAGAAATCTTATCATTCTTTTAAACTTCTAGTTCTTAAAACTTTCAAATACATAAACTGATCTTAGACAGTTTTACTTGCTTTTCTTATTCACTTTTCTTAGAAATCTTATATAGTTCTTAAAACTTTCAAATACATAAACTGATCTTCAGACTCTTTTACTTGCTTTTCTTATTCACTTTTCTTAGAAATCTTATCATTCTTTTAAACTTCTAGTTCTTAAAACTTTCAAATACATAAACTGATCTTCAGACTCTTTTACTTGCTTTTCTTATTCACTTTTCTTAGAAATCTTATCATTCTTTTAAACTTCTAGTTCTTAAAACTTTCAAATACATAAACTGATCTTTAGACTCTTTTACTTGCTTTTCTTATTCACTTTTCTTAGAAATCTTATATAGTTCTTAAAACTTTCAAATACATAAACTGATCTTCAGACTCTTTTACTTGCTTTTCTTATTCACTTTTCTTAGAAATCTTATCATTCTTTTAAACTTCTAGTTCTTAAAACTTTCAAATACATAAACTGATCTTCAGACTCTTTTACTTGCTTTTCTTATTCACTTTTCTTAGAAATCTTATCATTTTTTTAAACTTCTAGTTCTTAAAACTTTCAAATACATAAACTGATCTTCAGACTCTTTTACTTGCTTTTCTTATTCACTTTTCTTAGAAATCTTATATAGTTCTTAAAACTTTCAAATACATAAACTGATCTTCAGACTCTTTTACTTGCTTTTCTTATTCACTTTTCTTAGAAATCTTATCATTCTTTTAAACTTCTAGTTCTTAAAACTTTCAAATACATAAACTGATCTTCAGACTCTTTTACTTGCTTTTCTTATTCACTTTTCTTAGAAATCTTATCATTTTTTTAAACTTCTAGTTCTTAAAACTTTCAAATACATAAACTGATCTTCAGACTCTTTTATTTGCTTTTCTTATTCACTTTTCTTAGAAATCTTATCATTTTTTTAAACTTCTAGTTCTTAAAACTTTCAAATACATAAACTGATCTTCAGACTCTTTTACTTGCTTTTCTTATTCACTTTTCTTAGAAATCCTATCATTCATTTAAACTTCTAGTTCTTAAAACTTTCAAATACATAAACTGATCTTCAGACTCTTTTACTTGCTTTTCTTATTCACTTTTCTTAGAAATCCTATCATTCTTTTAAACTTCTAGTTCTTAAAACTTTCAAATACATAAACTGATCTTCAGACTCTTTTATTTGCTTTTCTTATTCACTTTTCTTAGAAATCTTATCATTTTTTTAAACTTCTAGTTCTTAAAACTTTCAAATACATAAACTGATCTTCAGACTCTTTTACTTGCTTTTCTTATTCACTTTTCTTAGAAATCCTATCATTCATTTAAACTTCTAGTTCTTAAAACTTTCAAATACATAAACTGATCTTCAGACTCTTTTACTTGCTTTTCTTATTCACTTTTCTTAGAAATCTTATATAGTTCTTAAAACTTTCAAATACATAAACTGATCTTCAGACTCTTTTACTTGCTTTTCTTATTCACTTTTCTTAGAAATCCTATCATTCTTTTAAACTTCTAGTTCTTAAAACTTTCAAATACATAAACTGATCTTCAGACTCTTTTACTTGCTTTTCTTATTCACTTTTCTTAGAAATCTTATCATTCTTTTAAACTTCTAGTTCTTAAGACTTTCAAATACATAAACTGATCTTCAGACTCTTTTACTTGCTTTTCTTATTCACTTTTCTTAGAAATCTTATATAGTTCTTAAAACTTTCAAATACATAAACTGATCTTCAGACTCTTTTACTTGCTTTTCTTATTCACTTTTCTTAGAAATCTTATATAGTTCTTAAAACTTTCAAATACATAAACTGATCTTCAGACTCTTTTACTTGCTTTTCTTATTCACTTTTCTTAGAAATCTTATATAGTTCTTAAGACTTTCAAATACATAAAATGATCTTCAGACTCTTTACTTGCTTTTCTTATTCACTTTTCTTAGAAATCTTATATAGTTCTTAAAACTTTCAAATACATAAACTGATCTTCAGACTCTTTTACTTGCTTTTCTTATTCACTTTTCTTAGAAATCCTATCATTCTTTTAAACTTCTAGTTCTTAAAACTTTCAAATACATAAACTGATCTTCAGACTCTTTTACTTGCTTTTCTTATTCACTTTTCTTAGAAATCCTATCATTCTTTTAAACTTCTAGTTCTTAAAACTTTCAAATACATAAACTGATCTTCAGACTCTTTTACTTGCTTTTCTTATTCACTTTTCTTAGAAATCTTATAATTCATTTAAACTTCTAGTTCTTAAAACTTTCAAATACATAAACTGATCTTCAGACTCTTTTACTTGCTTTTCTTATTCACTTTTCTTAGTAATCTTATCATTCTTTTAAACTTCTAGTTCTTAAAACTTTCAAATACATAAACTGATCTTCAGACTCTTTTACTTGCTTTTCTTATTCACTTTTCTTAGAAATCTTATCATTCTTTTAAACTTCTAGTTCTTAAAACTTTCAAATACATAAACTGATCTTCAGACTCTTTTACTTGCTTTTCTTATTCACTTTTCTTAGAAATCTTATCATTCTTTTAAACTTCTAGTTCTTAAAACTTTCAAATACATAAACTGATCTTCCGACTCTTTTACTTGCTTTTCTTATTCACTTTTCTTAGAAATCCTATCATTCTTTTAAACTTCTAGTTCTTAAAACTTTCAAATACATAAACTGATCTTCTGACTCTTTTACTTGCTTTTCTTATTCACTTTTCTTAGAAATCTTATCATTCTTTTAAACTTCTAGTTCTTAAAACTTTCAAATACATAAACTGATCTTCAGACTCTTTTACTTGCTTTTCTTATTCACTTTTCTTAGAAATCCTATCATTCTTTTAAACTTCTAGTTCTTAAAACTTTCAAATACATAAACTGATCTTCAGACTCTTTTACTTGCTTTTCTTATTCACTTTTCTTAGAAATCTTATCATTCTTTTAAACTTCTAGTTCTTAAAACTTTCAAATACATAAACTGATCTTCAGACTCTTTTACTTGCTTTTCTTATTCACTTTTCTTAGAAATCTTATCATTCTTTTAAACTTCTAGTTCTTAAAACTTTCAAATACATAAACTGATCTTCAGACTCTTTTACTTGCTTTTCTTATTCACTTTTCTTAGAAATCTTATCATTCTTTTAAACTTTCAAATACATAAACTGATCTTCAGACTCTTTTACTTGCTTTTCTTATTCACTTTTCTTAGAAATCCTATCATTTTTTTAAACTTCTAGTTCTTAAAACTTTCAAATACATAAACTGATCTTCAGACTCTTTTACTTGCTTTTCTTATTCACTTTTCTTAGAAATCTTATCATTCTTTTAAACTTCTAGTTCTTAAAACTTTCAAATACATAAACTGATCTTCAGACTCTTTTACTTGCTTTTCTTATTCACTTTTCTTAGAAATCTTATCATTCTTTTAAACTTCTAGTTCTTAAAACTTTCAAATACATAAACTGATCTTCAGACTCTTTTACTTGCTTTTCTTATTCACTTTTCTTAGAAATCTTATCATTCTTTTAAACTTCTAGTTCTTAAAACTTTCAAATACATAAACTGATCTTCAGACTCTTTTACTTGCTTTTCTTATTCACTTTTCTTAGAAATCTTATCATTCTTTTAAACTTCTAGTTCTTAAAACTTTCAAATACATAAACTGATCTTCAGACTCTTTTACTTGCTTTTCTTATTCACTTTTCTTAGAAATCCTATCATTCTTTTAAACTTCTAGTTCTTAAAACTTTCAAATACATAAACTGATCTTCAGACTCTTTTACTTGCTTTTCTTATTCACTTTTCTTAGAAATCTTATCATTCTTTTAAACTTCTAGTTCTTAAAACTTTCAAATACATAAACTGATCTTCAGACTCTTTTACTTGCTTTTCTTATTCACTTTTCTTAGAAATCTTATCATTCTTTTAAACTTCTAGTTCTTAAAACTTTCAAATACATAAACTGATCTTCAGACTCTTTTACTTGCTTTTCTTATTCACTTTTCTTAGAAATCTTATCATTCTTTTAAACTTTCAAATACATAAACTGATCTTCAGACTCTTTTACTTGCTTTTCTTATTCACTTTTCTTAGAAATCCTATCATTCTTTTAAACTTCTAGTTCTTAAAACTTTCAAATACATAAACTGATCTTCAGACTCTTTTACTTGCTTTTCTTATTCACTTTTCTTAGAAATCTTATCATTCTTTTAAACTTCTAGTTCTTAAAACTTTCAAATACATAAACTGATCTTCAGACTCTTTTACTTGCTTTTCTTATTCACTTTTCTTAGAAATCTTATCATTCTTTTAAACTTCTAGTTCTTAAAACTTTCAAATACATAAACTGATATTCAGACTCTTTTACTTGCTTTTCTTATTCACTTTTCTTAGAAATCTTATCATTCTTTTAAACTTCTAGTTCTTAAAACTTTCAAATACATAAACTGATCTTCAGACTCTTTTACTTGCTTTTCTTATTCACTTTTCTTAGAAATCTTATCATTCTTTTAAACTTCTAGTTCTTAAAACTTTCAAATACATAAACTGATCTTCAGACTCTTTTACTTGCTTTTCTTATTCACTTTTCTTAGAAATCCTATCATCTTTTAAACTTCTAGTTCTTAAAACTTTCAAATACATAAACTGATCTTCAGACTCTTTTACTTGCTTTTCTTATTCACTTTTCTTAGAAATCCTATCATTCTTTTAAACTTCTAGTTCTTAAAACTTTCAAATACATAAACTGATCTTCAGACTCTTTTACTTGCTTTTCTTATTCACTTTTCTTAGAAATCTTATATAGTTCTTAAAACTTTCAAATACATAAACTGATCTTCAGACTCTTTTACTTGCTTTTCTTATTCACTTTTCTTAGAAATCTTATCATTCTTTTAAACTTCTAGTTCTTAAAACTTTCAAATACATAAACTGATCTTCAGACTCTTTTACTTGCTTTTCTTATTCACTTTTCTTAGAAATCTTATCATTTTTTTAAACTTCTAGTTCTTAAAACTTTCAAATACATAAACTAATCTTCAGACTCTTTTACTTGCTTTTCTTATTCACTTTTCTTAGAAATCTTATCATTCTTTTAAACTTCTAGTTCTTAAAACTTTCAAATACATAAACTGATCTTCAGACTCTTTTACTTGCTTTTCTTATTCACTTTTCTTAGAAATCTTATCATTCATTTAAACTTCTAGTTCTTAAAACTTTCAAATACATAAACTGATCTTCAGACTCTTTTACTTGCTTTTCTTATTCACTTTTCTTAGAAATCTTATCATTCTTTTAAACTTCTAGTTCTTAAAACTTTCAAATACATAAACTGATCTTCAGACTCTTTTACTTGCTTTTCTTATTCACTTTTCTTAGAAATCTTATATAGTTCTTAAAACTTTCAAATACATAAACTGATCTTCAGACTCTTTTACTTGCTTTTCTTATTCACTTTTCTTAGAAATCTTATCATTCTTTTAAACTTCTAGTTCTTAAGACTTTCAAATACATAAACTGATCTTCAGACTCTTTTACTTGCTTTTCTTATTCACTTTTCTTAGAAATCTTATATAGTTCTTAAAACTTTCAAATACATAAACTGATCTTCAGACTCTTTTACTTGCTTTTCTTATTCACTTTTCTTAGAAATCTTATCATTCTTTTAAACTTCTAGTTCTTAAAACTTTCAAATACATAAACTGATCTTCAGACTCTTTTACTTGCTTTTCTTATTCACTTTTCTTAGAAATCTTATCATTCTTTTAAACTTCTAGTTCTTAAAACTTTCAAATACATAAACTGATCTTTAGACTCTTTTACTTGCTTTTCTTATTCACTTTTCTTAGAAATCTTATATAGTTCTTAAAACTTTCAAATACATAAACTGATCTTCAGACTCTTTTACTTGCTTTTCTTATTCACTTTTCTTAGAAATCTTATCATTCTTTTAAACTTCTAGTTCTTAAAACTTTCAAATACATAAACTGATCTTCAGACTCTTTTACTTGCTTTTCTTATTCACTTTTCTTAGAAATCTTATCATTTTTTTAAACTTCTAGTTCTTAAAACTTTCAAATACATAAACTGATCTTCAGACTCTTTTACTTGCTTTTCTTATTCACTTTTCTTAGAAATCTTATCATTCTTTTAAACTTCTAGTTCTTAAAACTTTCAAATACATAAACTGATCTTAGACAGTTTTACTTGCTTTTCTTATTCACTTTTCTTAGAAATCTTATATAGTTCTTAAAACTTTCAAATACATAAACTGATCTTCAGACTCTTTTACTTGCTTTTCTTATTCACTTTTCTTAGAAATCTTATCATTCTTTTAAACTTCTAGTTCTTAAAACTTTCAAATACATAAACTGATCTTCAGACTCTTTTACTTGCTTTTCTTATTCACTTTTCTTAGAAATCTTATCATTCTTTTAAACTTCTAGTTCTTAAAACTTTCAAATACATAAACTGATCTTTAGACTCTTTTACTTGCTTTTCTTATTCACTTTTCTTAGAAATCTTATATAGTTCTTAAAACTTTCAAATACATAAACTGATCTTCAGACTCTTTTACTTGCTTTTCTTATTCACTTTTCTTAGAAATCTTATCATTCTTTTAAACTTCTAGTTCTTAAAACTTTCAAATACATAAACTGATCTTCAGACTCTTTTACTTGCTTTTCTTATTCACTTTTCTTAGAAATCTTATCATTTTTTTAAACTTCTAGTTCTTAAAACTTTCAAATACATAAACTGATCTTCAGACTCTTTTACTTGCTTTTCTTATTCACTTTTCTTAGAAATCTTATATAGTTCTTAAAACTTTCAAATACATAAACTGATCTTCAGACTCTTTTACTTGCTTTTCTTATTCACTTTTCTTAGAAATCTTATCATTCTTTTAAACTTCTAGTTCTTAAAACTTTCAAATACATAAACTGATCTTCAGACTCTTTTACTTGCTTTTCTTATTCACTTTTCTTAGAAATCTTATCATTTTTTTAAACTTCTAGTTCTTAAAACTTTCAAATACATAAACTGATCTTCAGACTCTTTTATTTGCTTTTCTTATTCACTTTTCTTAGAAATCTTATCATTTTTTTAAACTTCTAGTTCTTAAAACTTTCAAATACATAAACTGATCTTCAGACTCTTTTACTTGCTTTTCTTATTCACTTTTCTTAGAAATCCTATCATTCATTTAAACTTCTAGTTCTTAAAACTTTCAAATACATAAACTGATCTTCAGACTCTTTTACTTGCTTTTCTTATTCATTTTTCTTAGAAATCTTATCATTCTTTTAAACTTCTAGTTCTTAAAACTTTCAAATACATAAACTGATCTTCAGACTCTTTTACTTGCTTTTCTTATTCACTTTTCTTAGAAATCTTATCATTCTTTTAAACTTCTAGTTCTTAAAACTTTCAAATACATAAACTGATCTTCAGACTCTTTTACTTGCTTTTCTTATTCACTTTTCTTAGAAATCTTATCATTCTTTTAAACTTCTAGTTCTTAAAACTTTCAAATACATAAACTGATCTTCAGACTCTTTTACTTGCTTTTCTTATTCACTTTTCTTAGAAATCTTATCATTCTTTTAAACTTCTAGTTCTTAAAACTTTCAAATACATAAACTGATCTTCAGACTCTTTTACTTGCTTTTCTTATTCACTTTTCTTAGAAATCTTATCATTCTTTTAAACTTCTAGTTCTTAAAACTTTCAAATACATAAACTGATCTTCAGACTCTTTTACTTGCTTTTCTTATTCACTTTTCTTAGAAATCTTATCATTCTTTTAAACTTCTAGTTCTTAAAACTTTCAAATACATAAACTGATCTTCAGACTCTTTTACTTGCTTTACTTATTCACTTTTCTTAGAAATCCTATCATTCTTTTAAACTTCTAGTTCTTAAAACTTTCAAATACATAAACTGATCTTCAGACTCTTTTACTTGCTTTTCTTATTCACTTTTCTTAGAAATCTTATATAGTTCTTAAAACTTTCAAATACATAAACTGATCTTCAGACTCTTTTACTTGCTTTTCTTATTCACTTTTCTTAGAAATCTTATCATTCTTTTAAACTTCTAGTTCTTAAAACTTTCAAATACATAAACTGATCTTCAGACTCTTTTACTTGCTTTTCTTATTCACTTTTCTTAGAAATCTTATATAGTTCTTAAAACTTTCAAATACATAAACTGATCTTCAGACTCTTTTACTTGCTTTTCTTATTCACTTTTCTTAGAAATCTTATCATTCTTTTAAACTTCTAGTTCTTAAAACTTTCAAATACATAAACTGATCTTAGACAGTTTTACTTGCTTTTCTTATTCACTTTTTTTAGAAATCTTATATAGTTCTTAAAACTTTCAAATACATAAACTGATCTTCAGACTCTTTTACTTGCTTTTCTTATTCACTTTTCTTAGAAATCTTATCATTCTTTTAAACTTCTAGTTCTTAAAACTTTCAAATACATAAACTGATCTTCAGACTCTTTTACTTGCTTTTCTTATTCACTTTTCTTAGAAATCTTATCATTCTTTTAAACTTCTAGTTCTTAAAACTTTCAAATACATAAACTGATCTTTAGACTCTTTTACTTGCTTTTCTTATTCACTTTTCTTAGAAATCTTATATAGTTCTTAAAACTTTCAAATACATAAACTGATCTTCAGACTCTTTTACTTGCTTTTCTTATTCACTTTTCTTAGAAATCTTATCATTCTTTTAAACTTCTAGTTCTTAAAACTTTCAAATACATAAACTGATCTTCAGACTCTTTTACTTGCTTTTCTTATTCACTTTTCTTAGAAATCTTATCATTTTTTTAAACTTCTAGTTCTTAAAACTTTCAAATACATAAACTGATCTTCAGACTCTTTTACTTGCTTTTCTTATTCACTTTTCTTAGAAATCTTATCATTCTTTTAAACTTCTAGTTCTTAAAACTTTCAAATACATAAACTGATCTTAGACAGTTTTACTTGCTTTTCTTATTCACTTTTCTTAGAAATCTTATATAGTTCTTAAAACTTTCAAATACATAAACTGATCTTCAGACTCTTTTACTTGCTTTTCTTATTCACTTTTCTTAGAAATCTTATCATTCTTTTAAACTTCTAGTTCTTAAAACTTTCAAATACATAAACTGATCTTCAGACTCTTTTACTTGCTTTTCTTATTCACTTTTCTTAGAAATCTTATCATTCTTTTAAACTTTCAAATACATAAACTGATCTTAGACTCTTTTACTTGCTTTTCTTATTCACTTTTCTTAGAAATCTTATATAGTTCTTAAAACTTGCAAATACATAAACTGATCTTCAGACTCTTTTACTTGCTTTTCTTATTCACTTTTCTTAGAAATCTTATCATTCTTTTAAACTTCTAGTTCTTAAAACTTTCAAATACATAAACTGATCTTCAGACTCTTTTACTTGCTTTTCTTATTCACTTTTCTTAGAAATCTTATCATTCTTTTAAACTTCTAGTTCTTAAAACTTTCAAATACATAAACTGATCTTCAGACTCTTTTACTTGCTTTTCTTATTCACTTTTCTTAGAAATCTTATCATTCTTTTAAACTTCTAGTTCTTAAAACTTTCAAATACATAAACTGATCTTCAGACTCTTTTACTTGCTTTTCTTATTCACTTTTCTTAGAAATCTTATCATTCTTTTAAACTTCTAGTTCTTAAAACTTTCAAATACATAAACTGATCTTCAGACTCTTTTACTTGCTTTTCTTATTCACTTTTCTTAGAAATCTTATCATTCTTTTAAACTTCTAGTTCTTAAAACTTTCAAATACATAAACTGATCTTCAGACTCTTTTACTTGCTTTTCTTATTCACTTTTCTTAGAAATCCTATCATTCTTTTAAACTTCTAGTTCTTAAAACTTTCAAATACATAAACTGATCTTCAGACTCTTTTACTTGCTTTTCTTATTCACTTTTCTTAGAAATCCTATCATTCTTTTAAACTTCTAGTTCTTAAAACTTTCAAATACATAAACTGATCTTCAGACTCTTTTACTTGCTTTTCTTATTCACTTTTCTTAGTAATCCTATCATTCTTTTAAACTTCTAGTTCTTAAAACTTTCAAATACATAAACTGATCTTCAGACTCTTTTACTTGCTTTTCTTATTCACTTTTCTTAGAAATCTTATCATTCTTTTAAACTTTCAAATACATAAACTGATCTTCAGACTCTTTTACTTGCTTTTCTTATTCACTTTTCTTAGAAATCTTATCATTCTTTTAAACTTCTAGTTCTTAAAACTTTCAAATACATAAACTGATCTTCAGACTCTTTTACTTGCTTTTCTTATTCACTTTTCTTAGAAATCCTATCATTCTTTTAAACTTCTAGTTCTTAAAACTTTCAATACATAAACTGATCTTCAGACTCTTTTACTTGCTTTTCTTATTCACTTTTCTTAGAAATCATATCATTCTTTTAAACTTTCAAATACATAAACTGATCTTCAGACTCTTTTACTTGCTTTTCTTATTCACTTTTCTTAGAAATCTTATCATTCTTTTAAACTTTCAAATACATAAACTGATCTTCAGACTCTTTTACTTGCTTTTCTTATTCACTTTTCTTAGAAATCTTATCATTCTTTTAAACTTCTAGTTCTTAAAACTTTCAAATACATAAACTGATCTTCAGACTCTTTTACTTGCTTTTCTTATTCACTTTTCTTAGAAATCTTATCATTCTTTTAAACTTCTAGTTCTTAAAACTTTCAAATACATAAACTGATCTTCAGACTCTTTTACTTGCTTTTCTTATTCACTTTTCTTAGAAATCCTATCATTCTTTTAAACTTCTAGTTCTTAAAACTTTCAAATACATAAACTGATCTTCAGACTCTTTTACTTGCTTTTCTTATTCACTTTTCTTAGAAATCCTATCATTCTTTTAAACTTCTAGTTCTTAAAACTTTCAAATACATAAACTGATCTTCAGACTCTTTTACTTGCTTTTCTTATTCACTTTTCTTAGAAATCTTATAATTCATTTAAACTTCTAGTTCTTAAAACTTTCAAATACATAAACTGATCTTCAGACTCTTTTACTTGCTTTTCTTATTCACTTTTCTTAGAAATCTTATATAGTTCTTAAAACTTTCAAATACATAAACTGATCTTCAGACTCTTTTACTTGCTTTTCTTATTCACTTTTCTTAGAAATCTTATCTAGTTCTTAAAACTTTCAAATACATAAACTGATCTTCAGACTCTTTTACTTGCTTTTCTTATTCACTTTTCTTAGAAATCTTATCATTCTTTTAAACTTCTAGTTCTTAAAACTTTCAAATACATAAACTGATCTTCAGACTCTTTTACTTGCTTTTCTTATTCACTTTTCTTAGAAATCTTATCATTCTTTTAAACTTTCAAATACATAAACTGATCTTAGACTCTTTTACTTGCTTTTCTTATTCACTTTTCTTAGAAATCTTATCATTCTTTTAAACTTCTAGTTCTTAAAACTTTCAAATACATAAACTGATCTTCAGACTCTTTTACTTGCTTTTCTTATTCACTTTTCTTAGAAATCCTATCATTCTTTTAAACTTTCAAATACATAAACTGATCTTCAGACTCTTTTACTTGCTTTTCTTATTCACTTTTCTTAGAAATCCTATCATTCTTTTAAACTTCTAGTTCTTAAAACTTTCAAATACATAAACTGATCTTCAGACTCTTTTACTTGCTTTTCTTATTCACTTTTCTTAGAAATCTTATAATTCATTTAAACTTCTAGTTCTTAAAACTTTCAAATACATAAACTGATCTTCAGACTCTTTTACTTGCTTTTCTTATTCACTTTTCTTAGAAATCTTATATAGTTCTTAAAACTTTCAAATACATAAACTGATCTTCAGACTCTTTTACTTGCTTTTCTTATTCACTTTTCTTAGAAATCTTATCTAGTTCTTAAAACTTTCAAATACATAAACTGATCTTCAGACTCTTTTACTTGCTTTTCTTATTCACTTTTCTTAGAAATCTTATCATTCTTTTAAACTTCTAGTTCTTAAAACTTTCAAATACATAAACTGATCTTCAGACTCTTTTACTTGCTTTTCTTATTCACTTTTCTTAGAAATCATATCATTCTTTTAAACTTTCAAATACATAAACTGATCTTCAGACTCTTTTACTTGCTTTTCTTATTCACTTTTCTTAGAAATCTTATCATTCTTTTAAACTTTCAAATACATAAACTGATCTTCAGACTCTTTTACTTGCTTTTCTTATTCACTTTTCTTAGAAATCCTATCATTCTTTTAAACTTCCAAATACATAAACTGATCTTCAGACTCTTTTACTTGCTTTTCTTTTTCACTTTTCTTAGAAATCTTATCATTCTTTTAAACTTTCAAATACATAAACTGATATTCAGACTCTTTTACTTGCTTTTCTTATTCACTTTTCTTAGAAATCTTATCTAGTTCTTAAAACTTTCAAATACATAAACTGATCTTCAGACTCTTTTACTTGCTTTTCTTATTCACTTTTCTTAGAAATCTTATCATTCTTTTAAACTTTCAAATACATAAACTGATCTTCAGACTCTTTTACTTGCTTTTCTTATTCGCTTTTCTTAGAAATCTTATCATTCTTTTAAACTTCTAGTTCTTAAAACTTTCAAATACATAAACTGATCTTCAGACTCTTTTACTTGCTTTTCTTATTCACTTTTCTTAGAAATCTTATCATTCTTTTAAACTTCTAGTTCTTAAAACTTTCAAATACATAAACTGATCTTCAGACTCTTTTACTTGCTTTTCTTATTCACTTTTCTTAGAAATCCTATCATTCTTTTAAACTTCTAGTTCTTAAAACTTTCAAATACATAAACTGATCTTCAGACTCTTTTACTTGCTTTTCTTATTCACTTTTCTTAGAAATCCTATCATTCTTTTAAACTTCTAGTTCTTAAAACTTTCAAATACATAAACTGATCTTCAGACTCTTTTACTTGCTTTTCTTATTCACTTTTCTTAGAAATCTTATAATTCATTTAAACTTCTAGTTCTTAAAACTTTCAAATACATAAACTGATCTTCAGACTCTTTTACTTGCTTTTCTTATTCACTTTTCTTAGAAATCATATCATTCTTTTAAACTTCTAGTTCTTAAAACTTTCAAATACATAAACTGATCTTCAGACTCTTTTACTTGCTTTTCTTATTCACTTTTCTTAGAAATCTTATCTAGTTCTTAAAACTTTCAAATACATAAACTGATCTTCAGACTCTTTTACTTGCTTTTCTTATTCACTTTTCTTAGAAATCTTATCATTCTTTTAAACTTCTAGTTCTTAAAACTTTCAAATACATAAACTGATCTTCAGACTCTTTTACTTGCTTTTCTTATTCACTTTTCTTAGAAATCTTATCATTCTTTTAAACTTTCAAATACATAAACTGATCTTAGACTCTTTTACTTGCTTTTCTTATTCACTTTTCTTAGAAATCTTATCATTCTTTTAAACTTCTAGTTCTTAAAACTTTCAAATACATAAACTGATCTTCAGACTCTTTTACTTGCTTTTCTTATTCACTTTTCTTAGAAATCCTATCATTCTTTTAAACTTCTAGTTCTTAAAACTTTCAAATACATAAACTGATCTTCAGACTCTTTTACTTGCTTTTCTTATTCACTTTTCTTAGAAATCATATCATTCTTTTAAACTTTCAAATACATAAACTGATCTTCAGACTCTTTTACTTGCTTTTCTTATTCACTTTTCTTAGAAATCTTATCATTCTTTTAAACTTTCAAATACATAAACTGATCTTCAGACTCTTTTACTTGCTTTTCTTATTCACTTTTCTTAGAAATCCTATCATTCTTTTAAACTTTCAAATACATAAACTGATCTTCAGACTCTTTTACTTGCTTTTCTTTTTCACTTTTCTTAGAAATCTTATCATTCTTTTAAACTTTCAAATACATAAACTGATATTCAGACTCTTTTACTTGCTTTTCTTATTCACTTTTCTTAGAAATCTTATCTAGTTCTTAAAACTTTCAAATACATAAACTGATCTTCAGACTCTTTTACTTGCTTTTCTTATTCACTTTTCTTAGAAATCTTATCATTCTTTTAAACTTCTAGTTCTTAAAACTTTCAAATACATAAACTGATCTTCAGACTCTTTTACTTGCTTTTCTTATTCACTTTTCTTAGAAATCTTATCATTCTTTTAAACTTCTAGTTCTTAAAACTTTCAAATACATAAACTGATCTTTAGACTCTTGTACTTGCTTTTCTTATTCACTTTTCTTAGAAATCCTATCATTCTTTTAAACTTCTAGTTCTTAAAACTTTCAAATACATAAACTGATCTTCAGACTCTTTTACTTGCTTTTCTTATTCACTTTTCTTAGAAATCTTATCTAGTTCTTAAAACTTTCAAATACATAAACTGATCTTCAGGCTCTTTTACTTGCTTTTCTTATTCACTTTTCTTAGAAATCTTATCATTCTTTTAAACTTTCAAATACATAAACTGATCTTCAGACTCTTTTACTTGCTTTTCTTATTCACTTTTCTTAGAAATCCTATCATTCTTTTAAACTTCTAGTTCTTAAAACTTTCAAATACATAAACTGATCTTCAGACTCTTTTACTTGCTTTTCTTATTCACTTTTCTTAGAAATCCTATCATTCTTTTAAACTTCTAGTTCTTAAAACTTTCAAATACATAAACTGATCTTCAGACTCTTTTACTTGCTTTTCTTATTCACTTTTCTTAGAAATCTTATCATTCTTTTAAACTTCTAGTTCTTAAAACTTTCAAATACATAAACTGATCTTCAGACTCTTTTACTTGCTTTTCTTATTCACTTTTCTTAGAAATCCTATCATTCTTTTAAACTTCTAGTTCTTAAAACTTTCAAATACATAAACTGATCTTCAGACTCTTTTACTTGCTTTTCTTATTCACTTTTCTTAGAAATCTTATCATTCTTTTAAACTTCTAGTTCTTAAAACTTTCAAATACATAAACTGATATTCAGACTCTTTTACTTGCTTTTCTTATTCACTTTTCTTAGAAATCTTATCATTCTTTTAAACTTCTAGTTCTTAAAACTTTCAAATACATAAACTGATCTTCAGACTCTTTTACTTGCTTTTCTTATTCACTTTTCTTAGAAATCCTATCATTCTTTTAAACTTCTAGTTCTTAAAACTTTCAAATACATAAACTGATCTTCAGACTCTTTTACTTGCTTTTCTTATTCACTTTTCTTAGAAATCCTATCATTCTTTTAAACTTCTAGTTCTTAAAACTTTCAAATACATAAACTGATCTTTAGACTCTTTTACTTGCTTTTCTTATTCACTTTTCTTAGAAATCCTATCATTCTTTTAAACTTCTAGTTCTTAAAACTTTCAAATACATAAACTGATCTTCAGACTCTTTTACTTGCTTTTCTTATTCACTTTTCTTAGAAATCTTATATAGTTCTTAAAACTTTCAAATACATAAACTGATCTTCAGACTCTTTTACTTGCTTTTCTTATTCACTTTTCTTAGAAATCCTATCATTCTTTTAAACTTCTAGTTCATAAAACTTTCAAATACATAAACTGATCTTCAGACTCTTTTACTTGCTTTTCTTATTCACTTTTCTTAGAAATCTTATCATTCTTTTAAACTTCTAGTTCTTAAAACTTTCAAATACATAAACTGATCTTCAGACTCTTTTACTTGCTTTTCTTATTCACTTTTCTTAGAAATCTTATCATTCTTTTAAACTTCTAGTTCTTAAAACTTTCAAATACATAAACTGATCTTCAGACTCTTTTACTTGCTTTTCTTATTCACTTTTCTTAGAAATCCTATCATTCTTTTAAACTTCTAGTTTTTAAAACTTTCAAATACATAAACTGATCTTCAGACTCTTTTACTTGCTTTTCTTATTCACTTTTCTTAGAAATCTTACATAGTTCTTAAAACTTTCAAATACATAAACTGATCTTCAGACTCTTTTACTTGCTTTTCTTATTCACTTTTCTTAGAAATCCTATCATTCTTTTAAACTTCTAGTTCTTAAAACTTTCAAATACATAAACTGATCTTCAGACTCTTTTACTTGCTTTTCTTATTCACTTTTCTTAGAAATCTTATATAGTTCTTAAAACTTTCAAATACATAAACTGATCTTCAGACTCTTTTACTTGCTTTTCTTTTTCACTTTTCTTAGAAATCTTATCATTCTTTTAAACTTTCAAATACATAAACTGATCTTCAGACTCTTTTACTTGCTTTTCTTATTCACTTTTCTTAGAAATCCTATCATTCTTTTAAACTTCTAGTTCATAAAACTTTCAAATACATAAACTGATCTTCAGACTCTTTTACTTGCTTTTCTTATTCACTTTTCTTAGAAATCCTATCATTCTTTTAAACTTCTAGTTCTTAAAACTTTCAAATACATAAACTGATCTTCAGACTCTTTTACTTGCTTTTCTTATTCACTTTTCTTAGAAATCTTATCTAGTTCTTAAAACTTTCAAATACATAAACTGATCTTCAGACTCTTTTACTTGCTTTTCTTATTCACTTTTCTTAGAAATCTTATATAGTTCTTAAAACTTTCAAATACATAAACTGATCTTCAGACTCTTTTACTTGCTTTTCTTATTCACTTTTCTTAGAAATCCTATCATTCTTTTAAACTTCTAGTTCATAAAACTTTCAAATACATAAACTGATCTTCAGACTCTTTTACTTGCTTTTCTTATTCACTTTTCTTAGAAATCTTATCATTCTTTTAAACTTCTAGTTCTTAAAACTTTCAAATACATAAACTGATCTTCAGACTCTTTTACTTGCTTTTCTTATTCACTTTTCTTAGAAATCCTATCATTCTTTTAAACTTCTAGTTCTTAAAACTTTCAAATACATAAACTGATCTTCAGACTCTTTTACTTGCTTTTCTTATTCACTTTTCTTAGAAATCTTATATAGTTCTTAAAACTTTCAAATACATAAACTGATCTTCAGACTCTTTACTTGCTTTTCTTATTCACTTTTCTTAGAAATCCTATCATTCTTTTAAACTTCTAGTTCTTAAAACTTTCAAATACATAAACTGATCTTCAGACTCTTTTACTTGCTTTTCTTATTCACTTTTCTTAGAAATCTTATATAGTTCTTAAAACTTTCAAATACATAAACTGATCTTCAGACTCTTTTACTTGCTTTTCTTATTCACTTTTCTTAGAAATCCTATCATTCTTTTAAACTTCTAGTTCATAAAACTTTCAAATACATAAACTGATCTTCAGACTCTTTTACTTGCTTTTCTTATTCACTTTTCTTAGAAATCTTATCATTCTTTTAAACTTCTAGTTCTTAAAACTTTCAAATACATAAACTGATCTTCAGACTCTTTTACTTGCTTTTCTTATTCACTTTTCTTAGAAATCTTATCATTCTTTTAAACTTCTAGTTCTTAAAACTTTCAAATACATAAACTGATCTTCAGACTCTTTTACTTGCTTTTCTTATTCACTTTTCTTAGAAATCTTATCATTCTTTTTAACTTCTAGTTCTTAAAACTTTCAAATACATAAACTGATCTTCAGACTCTTTTACTTGCTTTTCTTATTCACTTTTCTTAGAAATCTTATATAGTTCTTAAAACTTTCAAATACATAAACTGATCTTCAGACTCTTTTACTTGCTTTTCTTATTCACTTTTCTTAGAAATCTTATCATTCTTTTAAACTTCTAGTTCTTAAAACTTTCAAATACATAAACTGATCTTCAGACTCTTTTACTTGCTTTTCTTATTCACTTTTCTTAGAAATCTTATATAGTTCTTAAAACTTTCAAATACATAAACTGATCTTCAGACTCTTTTACTTGCTTTTCTTTTTCACTTTTCTTAGAAATCTTATCATTCTTTTAAACTTTCAAATACATAAACTGATCTTCAGACTCTTTTACTTGCTTTTCTTATTCACTTTTCTTAGAAATCCTATCATTCTTTTAAACTTCTAGTTCATAAAACTTTCAAATACATAAACTGATCTTCAGACTCTTTTACTTGCTTTTCTTATTCACTTTTCTTAGAAATCCTATCATTCTTTTAAACTTCTAGTTCTTAAAACTTTCAAATACATAAACTGATCTTCAGACTCTTTTACTTGCTTTTCTTATTCACTTTTCTTAGAAATCTTATCTAGTTCTTAAAACTTTCAAATACATAAACTGATCTTCAGACTCTTTTACTTGCTTTTCTTATTCACTTTTCTTAGAAATCTTATATAGTTCTTAAAACTTTCAAATACATAAACTGATCTTCAGACTCTTTTACTTGCTTTTCTTATTCACTTTTCTTAGAAATCCTATCATTCTTTTAAACTTCTAGTTCATAAAACTTTCAAATACATAAACTGATCTTCAGACTCTTTTACTTGCTTTTCTTATTCACTTTTCTTAGAAATCTTATCATTCTTTTAAACTTCTAGTTCTTAAAACTTTCAAATACATAAACTGATCTTCAGACTCTTTTACTTGCTTTTCTTATTCACTTTTCTTAGAAATCCTATCATTCTTTTAAACTTCTAGTTCTTAAAACTTTCAAATACATAAACTGATCTTCAGACTCTTTTACTTGCTTTTCTTATTCACTTTTCTTAGAAATCTTATATAGTTCTTAAAACTTTCAAATACATAAACTGATCTTCAGACTCTTTTACTTGCTTTTCTTATTCACTTTTCTTAGAAATCTTATCTAGTTCTTAAAATTTTCAAATACATAAACTGATCTTCAGACTCTTTACTTGCTTTTCTTATTCACTTTTCTTAGAAATCTTATATAGTTCTTAAAACTTTCAAATACATAAACTGATCTTCAGACTCTTTTACTTGCTTTTCTTATTCACTTTTCTTAGAAATCCTATCATTCTTTTAAACTTCTAGTTCTTAAAACTTTCAAATACATAAACTGATCTTCAGACTCTTTTACTTGCTTTTCTTTTTCACTTTTCTTAGAAATCTTATCATTCTTTTAAACTTTCAAATACATAAACTGATCTTTAGACTCTTTTACTTGCTTTTCTTATTCACTTTTCTTAGAAATCCTATCATTCTTTTAAACTTCTAGTTCTTAAAACTTCCAAATACATAAACTGATCTTCAGACTCTTTTACTTGCTTTTCTTATTCACTTTTCTTAGAAATCTTATCTAGTTCTTAAAACTTTCAAATACATAAACTGATCTTCAGACTCTTTTACTTGCTTTTCTTATTCACTTTTCTTAGAAATCCTATCATTCTTTTAAACTTCTAGTTCATAAAACTTTCAAATACATAAACTGATCTTCAGACTCTTTTACTTGCTTTTCTTATTCACTTTTCTTAGAAATCTTATCATTCTTTTAAACTTCTAGTTCTTAAAACTTTCAAATACATAAACTGATCTTCAGACTCTTTTACTTGCTTTTCTTATTCACTTTTCTTAGAAATCCTATCATTCTTTTAAACTTCTAGTTCTTAAAACTTTCAAATACATAAACTGATCTTCAGACTCTTTTACTTGCTTTTCTTATTCACTTTTCTTAGAAATCCTATCATTCTTTTAAACTTCTAGTTCTTAAAAACTTTCAAATACATAAACTGATCTTTAGACTCTTTTACTTGCTTTTCTTATTCACTTTTCTTAGAAATCCTATCATTCTTTTAAACTTCTAGTTCTTAAAACTTTCAAATACATAAACTGATCTTCAGACTCTTTTACTTGCTTTTCTTATTCACTTTTCTTAGAAATCTTATATAGTTCTTAAAACTTTCAAATACATAAACTGATCTTCAGACTCTTTTACTTGCTTTTCTTATTCACTTTTCTTAGAAATCTTATCATTCTTTTAAACTTCTAGTTCTTAAAACTTTCAAATACTTAAACTGATCTTCAGACTCTTTTACTTGCTTTTCTTATTCACTTTTCTTAGAAATCTTATCATTCTTTTAAACTTCTAGTTCTTAAAACTTTCAAATACATAAACTGATCTTCAGACTCTTTTACTTGCTTTTCTTATTCACTTTTCTTAGAAATCTTATATAGTTCTTAAAACTTTCAAATACATAAACTGATCTTCAGACTCTTTTACTTGCTTTTCTTATTCACTTTTCTTAGAAATCCTATCATTCTTTTAAACTTCTAGTTCTTAAAACTTTCAAATACATAAACTGATCTTCAGACTCTTTTACTTGCTTTTCTTATTCACTTTTCTTAGAAATCTTATCTAGTTCTTAAAACTTTCAAATACATAAACTGATCTTCAGACTCTTTTACTTGCTTTTCTTATTCACTTTTCTTAGAAATCTTATATAGTTCTTAAAACTTTCAAATACATAAACTGATCTTCAGACTCTTTTACTTGCTTTTCTTATTCACTTTTCTTAGAAATCCTATCATTCTTTTAAACTTCTAGTTCATAAAACTTTCAAATACATAAACTGATCTTCAGACTCTTTTACTTGCTTTTCTTATTCACTTTTCTTAGAAATCTTATCATTCTTTTAAACTTCTAGTTCTTAAAACTTTCAAATACATAAACTGATCTTCAGACTCTTTTACTTGCTTTTCTTATTCACTTTTCTTAGAAATCTTATCTAGTTCTTAAAACTTTCAAATACATAAACTGATC